>JAUMJM010000491.1:0-27970 GCA_033558235.1 Neomorphus geoffroyi
CCTCCCATTTCCCCAGTCCCCTTCCAAGTCCCTGCACCTCCCATGTCCCCAGTCCCCTCCCCAGTCCCTGCCCATCCCAAGTCCCTGCCCCTCCCATGTCCCCAGTCCCTTCCCTAGTCCCTGCCCCTCCCATGTCCCAAGTCCCCACCCAAGTCCCTGCCCCTCCCAAGTCCCCAGTCCCTGCCCTTCCCAAGTCCCTGCCCCTCCCATGTCCCCAGTCCCCTTCCAAGTCCCTGCCCCTCCCATGTTACCAGTCCCCTCCCAAGTCCCTGCCCCACCCATTTCCCCAGTCCCCTCCCAAGTCCCTGCCCCTCCCATGTCCCCAGTCCCCTACCAAGTCCCTGCCCCTCCCAAGTCCCTGCCCCTCCCATGTCCCCAGTCCCCTTCCAAGTCCCTACCCCTCCCAAGTCCCTGCCCCTACCATGTCCCCAGTCCCCTCCCCAGTCCCTGCCCCTCCCAAGTCCCTGCCCCTCCCATGTCCCCAGTCCCCTCCCAAGTCCCCAATCCTCTCCCATGTCCCCAGTCCCCTCCCCAGTCCCTGCCACTACCAAGCCCTGCCCCTCCCATGTCCCCGGTCCTCTCCCAAGTCCCCAATCCCCTCCCATGTCCCCAGTCCCCTCCCCAGTCCCTGCCACTCCCAAGTCCCTGCCCCTCCCATGTCCCCAGTCCCCTCCCCAGTCCCTGCCACTCCCAAGTCCCTGCCCCTCCCATGTCCCCAGTCCACTCCCAAGTCCCCAATCCCCTCCCATGTCCCCAGTCCCCTCCCCAGTCCCTGCCCCTCCCAAGACCCCAGTCCCCTCCCCAGTCCCTGCCCCTCCCATTTCCCCAGTCCCCTTCCAAGTCCCTGCACCTCCCAAGTCCCCAGTCCCCTCCCCAGTCCCTGCCCCTCTCAAGTCCCTGCCCCTCCCATGTCCCCAGTCCCCTCCCTAGTCCCTGCCCCTCCCATGTCCCCAGTCCCCAGCCAAGTCCCTGCCCCTCCCATGTCCCCAGTCCCCTCCCCAGTCCCTGCCCCTCCCAAGTCCCTGCCCCTCCAATGTCCCCATTCCCCTCCCAAGTCCCTGCCCCTCCCAAGTCCCTGCCCCTCCCATGTCCCCAGTCCCCTCCCAAGTCCCCAATCCCCTCCCATGTCCCCAGTCCCCCTCCCCAGTCCCTGCCACTCCCAAGTCCCTGCCCCTCCCATGTCCCCAGTCCCCTCCCAAGTCCCCAATCCCCTCCCATGTCCCCAGTCCCCTCCCCAGTCCCTGCCACTCCCAAGTCCCTGCCCCTCCCATGTCCCCAGTCCCCTCCCAAGTCCCCAATCCCCTGCCATTTCCCCAGTCCCCTCCCCAGTCCCTGGCACTCCCAAGTCCCTGCCCCTCCCATGTCCCCAGTCCCCTCCCAAGTCCCCAATCCCCTCCCATGTCCCCAGTTCCCTCCCCAGTCCCTGCCCCTCCCATTTCCCCAGTCCCCTTCCAAGTCCCTGCACCTCCCATGTCCCCAGTCCCCTCCCCAGTCCCTGCCCATCCCAAGTCCCTGCCCCTCCCATGTCCCCAGTCTCTTCCCTAGTCCCTGCCCCTCCCATGTCCCAAGTCCCCACCCAAGTCCCTGCCCCTCCCATGTCCCCAGTCCCCTCCCCAGTCCCTGCCCTTCCCAAGTCCCTGCCCCTCCCATGTCCCCAGTCCCCTCCCCAGTCCCTGCCCCTCCCATTTCCCCAGTCCCCTCCCCAGTCCTTGCCCTTCCCAAGTCCCTGCCCCTCCCATGTCCCCACTCCCATCCCAAGTCCCCAATCCCGTCCCATGTCCCCAGTCCCCTCCCTAGTCCCTGCCCCTCCCATGTCCCCAGTCCCCACCCAAGTCCCTGCCCCTCCCATGTCCCCAGTCCCCTCCCAAGTCCCTGCCACTCCCAAGACCCTGCCCCTCCCATGTTACCAGTCCCCTCCCAAGTCCCTGCCCCTCCCATTTCCCCAGTCCCCTCCCAAGTCTCTGCCCCTCCCATGTCCCCAGTCCCCTCCCAAGTCCCTGCCCCTCCCATGTCCCCAGTCCCCTCCCCAGTCCCTGCCCCTCCCAAGTCCCTGCCCCTCCCATGTCCCCAGTCCCCTCCCCAGTCCCTGCCACTCCCAAGTCCCTGCCCCTCCCATGTCCCCAGTCCCCTCCCAAGTCCCTGACCCTCCCATGTCCCCAGTCCCCTCCCCAGTCCCTGCCCCTCCCAAGTCCCTGCCCCTCCCATGTCCCCAGTCCCCTCCCCAGTCCCTGCCACTCCCAAGTCCCTGCCCCTCCCATGTCCCCAGTCCCCTCCCAAGTCCCTGACCCTCCCATGTCCCCAGTCCCCTCCCCAGTCCCTGCCCCTCCCAAGTCCCTGCCCCTCCCATGTCCCCAGTCCCCTCCCCAGTCCCTGCCACTCCCAAGTCCCTGCCCCTCCCATGTCCCCAGTCCCTTCCCAAGTCTCTGCCCCTCCCATGTCCCCATTCCCCTCCCCCGTCCCTGCCCTTCCCAAGTCCCTGCCCTTCCCATGTTCCCAGTCCCCTCCCCAGTCCCTGCCACTCCCAAGACCCTGCCCCTCCCATGTTACCAGTCCCCTCCCAAGTCCCTGCCCCTCCCATTTCCCCAGTCCCCTCCCAAGTCCCTGCCCCTCCCAAGTCCCTGCCCCTCCCATGTCCCCAGTCCCCTCCCCAGTCCCTGCCACTCCCAAGTCCCTGCCCCTCCCATGTCCCCAGTCCCCTCCCAAGTCCCTGCCCCTCCCATGTACCCATTCCCCTCCCCAGTCCCTGCCCTTCCCAAGTCCCTGCCCCTCCCATGTCCCCAGTCCCCTCCCCAATCCCTGTCCCTCCCAAGACCCCAGTCCCCTCCCCAGTCCCTGCCCCTCCCAAGACCCCAGTCCCCTCCCCAGTCCCTGCCCCTCCCATTTCCCCAGTCCCCTTCCAAGTCCCTGCACCTCCCATGTCCCCAGTCCCCTCCCCAGTCCCTGCCCCTCCCAAGTCCCTGCACCTCCCATGTCCCCAGTCCCCTCCCCAGTCCCTGCCCATCCCAAGTCCCTGCCCCTCCCATGTCCCCAGTCCCCTCCCAAGTCCCTGCACCTCCCATGTCCCCAGTCCCCTCCCCAGTCCCGGCCACTCCCATGTTCCTGCCCCTCCCATGTCCCCAGTCCCCTCCCAAGTCCCCAATCCCCTCCCATGTCCCCAGTCCCCTCCCAAGTCCCAGCCCCTCCCATGTCCCCATTCCCCTCCCCAGTCCCTGCCCTTCCCAAGTCCCTGCCCCTCCCATGTCCCCAGTCCCCTCCCAAGTCCCCAATCCCCTCCCATGTCCCCAGTCCCCTCCCCAGTCCCTGCCACTCCCAAGACCCTGCCCCTCCCATGTTACCAGTCCCCTCCCAAGTCCCTGCCCCTCCCATTTCCCCAGTCCCCTCCCAAGTCCCTGCCCCTCCCATGTCCCCAGTCCCCTCCCCAGTCCCTGCCACTCCCAAGTCCCTGCCCCTCCCATGTCCCCAGTCCCCTCCCCAGTCCCTGCCCCTCCCAAGTCCCTGCCCCTCCCATGTCCCCAGTCCCCTCCCCAGTCCCTGCCCCTCCCAAGTCCCCTGCCCCTCCCATGTCCCCATTCCCCTCCCAAGTCCCTGCCACTCCCAAGTCCCTGCCCCTCCCATGTGCCCAGTCCACTCCCAAGTCCCCAATCCCCTCCCATGTCCCCAGTCCCCTCCCCAGTCCCTGCCACTCCCAAGTCCCTGCCCCTCCCATGTCCCCAGTCCCCTCCCAAGTCCCTGCCCCTCCCATGTCCCCAGTCCCCTCCCCAGTCCCTGCCACTCATAAGACCCTGCCCCTCCCATGTTACCAGTCCCCTCCCAAGTCCCTGCCCCTCCCATGTCCCCACTCCCCTCCCAAGTCCCCAATCCCCTCCCATGTCCCCAGTCCCCTCCCCAGTCCCTGCCACTCCCAAGTCCCTGCCCCTCCCATGTCCCCAGTCCCTTCCCAAGTCCCTGCCCCTCCCATGTCTCCATTCCCCTCCCCAGTCCCTGCCCTTCCCAAGTCCCTGCCCTTCCCATGTCCCCAGTCCCCTCCCAAGTCCCCAATCCCCTCCCATGTTCCCAGTCCCCTCCCCAGTCCCTGCCACTCCCAAGACCCTGCCCCTCCCATGTCCCCGGTCCTCTCCCAAGTCCCCAATCCCCTCCCATGTCCCCAGTCCCCTCCCCAGTCCCTGCCACTCCCAAGTCCCTGCCCCTCCCATGTCCCCAGTCCCCTCCCCAGTCCCTGCCACTCCCAAGTCCCTGCCCCTCCCATGTCCCCAGTCCACTCCCAAGTCCCCAATCCCCTCCCATGTCCCCAGTCCCCTCCCCAGTCCCTGCCCCTCCCAAGACCCCAGTCCCCTCCCCAGTCCCTGCCCCTCCCATTTCCCCAGTCCCCTTCCAAGTCCCTGCACCTCCCAAGTCCCCAGTCCCCTCCCCAGTCCCTGCCCCTCCCAAGTCCCTGCCCCTCCCATGTCCCCAGTCCCCTCCCTAGTCCCTGCCCCTCCCATGTCCCCAGTCCCCACCCAAGTCCCAGCCCCTCCCATTTCCCCAGTCCCCTCCCCAGTCCCTGCCCCTCCCAAGTCCCTGCCCCTCCCATGTCCCCAGTCCCCTCCCAAGTCCCCAATCCCCTCCCATGTCCCCAGTCCCCTCCCCAGTCCCTGCCACTCCCAAGTCCCTGCCCCTCCATGTCCCCAGTCCCCTCCCAAGTCCCCAATCCCCTCCCATGTCCCCAGTCCCCTCCCCAGTCCCTGCCACTCCCAAGTCCCTGCCCCTCCCATGTCCCCAGTCCCCTCCCAAGTCCCCAATCCCCTCCCATGTCCCCAGTCCCCTCACCAGTCCGTGGCACTCCCAAGTCCCTGCCCCTCCCATGTCCCCAGTCCCCTCCCAAGTCCCCAATCCCCTCCCATGTCCCCAGTCCCCTCCCCAGTCCCTGCCCCTCCCAAGACCCCAGTTCCCTCCCCAGTCCCTGCCCCTCCCATTTCCCCAGTCCCCTTCCAAGTCCCTGCACCTCCCATGTCCCCAGTCCCCTCCCCAGTCCCTGCCCATCCCAAGTCCCTGCCCCTCCCATGTCCCCAGTCTCTTCCCTAGTCCCTGCCCCTCCCATGTCCCAAGTCCCCACCCAAGTCCCTGCCCCTCCCATGTCCCCAGTCCCCTCCCCAGTCCCTGCCCTTCCCAAGTCCCTGCCCCTCCCATGTCCCCAGTCCCCTCCCCAGTCCCTGCCCCTCCCATTTCCCCAGTCCCCTTCCAAGTCCCTGCACCTCCCATGTCCCCAGTCCCCTCCCCAGTCCTTGCCCTTCGCAAGTCCCTGCCCCTCCCATGTCCCCACTCCCATCCCAAGTCCCCAATCCCGTCCCATGTCCCCAGTCCCCTCCCTAGTCCCTGCCCCTCCCATGTCCCCAGTCCCCACCCAAGTCCCTGCCCCTCCCATGTCCCCAGTCCCCTCCCCAGTCCCTGCCCCTCCCAAGTCCCTGCCCCTCCCATGTCCCCATTCCCCTCCCAAGTCCCTGCCCCTCCCAAGTCCCTGCCCCTCCCATGTCCCCAGTCCCCTCCCAAGTCCCCAATCCCCTCCCATGTCCCCAGTCCCCTCCCCAGTCCCTGCCACTCCCAAGTCCCTGCCCCTCCCATGTCCCCAGTCCCCTCCCAAGTCCCCAATCCCCTCCCATGTCCCCAGTCCCCTCCCCAGTCCCTGCCACTCCCAAGTCCCTGCCCCTCCCATGTCCCCAGTCCCCTCCCAAGTCCCCAATCCCCTCCCATGTCCCCAGTCCCCTCCCCAGTCCCTGGCACTCCCAAGTCCCTGCCCCTCCCATGTCCCCAGTCCCCTCCCAAGTCCCCAATCCACTCCCATGTCCCCAGTCCCCTCCCCAGTCCCTGCCCCTCCCAAGACCCCAGTTCCCTCCCCAGTCCCTGCCCCTCCCATTTCCCCAGTCCCCTTCCAAGTCCCTGCACCTCCCATGTCCCCAGTCCCCTCCCCAGTCCCTGCCCATCCCAAGTCCCTGCCCCTCCCATGTCCCCAGTCTCTTCCCTAGTCCCTGCCCCTCCCATGTCCCAAGTCCCCACCCAAGTCCCTGCCCCTCCCATGTCCCCAGTCCCCTCCCCAGTCCCTGCCCCTCCCAAGTCCCTGCCCCTCCCAAGTCCCTGCCCCTCCCATGTCCCCACTCCCATCCCAAGTCCCCAGTCCCGTCCCATGTCCCCAGTCCCCTCCCTAGTCCCTGCCCCTCCCATGTCCCCAGTCCCCACCCAAGTCCCTGCCCCTCCCATGTCCCCAGTCCCCTCCCAAGTCCCTGCCCCTCCCAAGTCCCTGCCCCTCCCATGTCCCCAGTCCCCTCCCCAGTCCCTGCCACTCCCAAGTCCCTGCCCCTCCCATGTCCCCAGTCCCCTCCCAAGTCCCCAATCCCCTCCCATGTCCCCAGTCCCTCCCCAGTCCCTGCCACTCCCAAGTCCCTGCCCCTCCTATGTCCCCAGTCCCCTCCCAAGTCCCTGTCCCTCCCATGTCCCCATTCCCCTCCCTAGTCCCTGCCCTTCCCAAGTCCCTGCCCCTCCCATGACCCCAGTCCCCTCCCAAGTCCCCAATCCCCTCCCATTTCCCCAGTCCCCTCCCAAGTCCCTGCCCCTCCCATGTCCCCAGTCCCCACCCAAGTCCCTGCCCCTCCCATGTCCTCAGTCCCCTCCCAAGTCCCTACCCCTCCCAAGTCCCTGCCCCTCCCATGTCCCCAGGCCCCTCCCAAGTCCCTACCCCTCCCAAGTCCCTGCCCCTCCCATGTCCCCAGTCCCCTCCCCAGTCCCTGCCACTCCCAAGTCCCTGCCCCTCCCATGTCCCCAGTCCCCTCCCAAGTCCCCAATCCCCTCCCATGTCCCCAGTCCCCTCCCCATTCCCTGCCACTCCCAAGTCCCTGCCCCTCCCATGTCCCCGGTCCTCTCCCAAGTCCCCAATCCCCTCCCATGTCCCCAGTCCCCTCCCCAGTCCCTGCCACTCCCAAGTCCCTGCCCCTCCCATGTCCCCAGTCCCCTCCCCAGTCCCTGCCACTCCCAAGTCCCTGCCCCTCCCATGTCCCCAGTCCCCTCCCAAGTCCCCAATCCACTCCCATTTCCCCAGTCCCCTCCCAAGTCCCTGCCCCTCCCATGTCCCCAGTCCCCACCCAAGTCCCTGCCCCTCCCATGTCCCCAGTCCCCTCCCCAGTCCCTGCCACTCCCAAGTCCCTGCCCCTCCCATGTCCCCAGTCCCCTCCCAAGTCCCCAATCCCCTCCCATGTCCCCAGTCCCCTCCCCAGTCCCTGCCACTCCCAAGTCCCTGCCCCTCCTATCTCCCCAGTCCCCTCCCAAGTCCCTGTCCCTCCCATGTCCCCATTCCCCTCCCCAGTCCCTGCCACTCCCAAGTCCCTGCCCCTCCCATGTCCCCAGTCCCCTCCCCAGTCCCTGCCCCTCCCAAGAACCCAGTCCCTTCCCAAGTCCCTCCCCTCCCATGTCCCCAGTCCCCTCCCCAGTCCCTGCCCCTCCCAAGAACCCAGTCCCTTCCCTAGTCCCCAATCCCCTCCCATGTCCCCAGTCCCCTCCCCAGTCCCTGCCACTCCCAAGTCCCTGCCCCTCCCATGTCCCCAGTCCCCTCCCAAGTCCCCAATCCCCTCCCATGTCCCCAGTCCCCTCCCCAGTCCCTGGCACTCCCAAGTCCCTGCCCCTCCCATGTCCCCAGTCCCCTCGCAAGTCCCCAATCCCCTCCCATGTCCCCAGTCCCCTCCCCAGTCCCTGCCACTCCCAAGACCCCAGTTCCCTCCCCAGTCCCTGCCCCTCCCATTTCCCCAGTCCCCTTCCAAGTCCCTGCACCTCCCATGTCCCCAGTCCCCTCCCCAGTCCCTGCCCATCCCAAGTCCCTGCCCCTCCCATGTCCCCAGTCTCTTCCCTAGTCCCTGCCCCTCCCATGTCCCAAGTCCCCACCCAAGTCCCTGCCCCTCCCATGTCCCCAGTCCCCTCCCCAGTCCCTGCCCTTCCCAAGTCCCTGCCCCTCCCATGTCCCCAGTCCCCTCCCCAGTCCCTGCCCCTCCCATTTCCCCAGTCCCCTTCCAAGTCCCTGCACCTCCCATGTCCCCAGTCCCCTCCCCAGTCCTTGCCCTTCCCAAGTCCCTGCCCCTCCCATGTCCCCACTCCCGTCCCAAGTCCCCAATCCCGTCCCATGTCCCCAGTCCCCTCCCTAGTCCCTGCCCCTCCCATGTCCCCAGTCCCCACCCAAGTCCCTGCCCCTCCCATGTCCCCAGTCCCCTCCCAAGTCCCTGCCCCTCCCATGTCCCCAGTCCCCTCCCCAGTCCCTGCCACTCCCAAGTCCCAGCCCCTCCCATGTCCCCAGTCCCCTCCCAAGTCCCCAATCCCCTCCCATGTCCCCATTCCCCTTCCCAGTCCCTGCCACTCCCAAGTCCCTGCCCCTCCCATGTCCCCAGTCCCCTCCCAAGTCCCTGCCCCTCCCATGTCCCCATTCCCCTCCCTAGTCCCTGCCCTTCCCAAGTCCCTGTCCCTCCCATTTTACCAGTCCCCTCCCAAGTCCCCAATCCCCTCCCATTTCCCCAGTCCCCTCCCAAGTCCCTGCCCCTCCCATGTCCCCAGTCCCCACCCAAGTCCCTGCCCCTCCCATGTCCCCAGTCCCCTCCCAAGTCCCTACCCCTCCCAAGTCCCTGCCCCTCCCATGTCCCCAGGCCCCTCCCAAGTCCCTACCCCTCCCAAGTCCCTGCCCCTCCCATGTCCCCAGTCCCCTCCCCAGTCCCTGCCACTCCCAAGTCCCTGCCCCTCCCATGTCCCCAGTCCCCTCCCAAGTCCCCAATCCCCTCCCATGTCCCCAGTCCCCTCCCCATTCCCTGCCACTCCCAAGTCCCTGCCCCTCCCATGTCCCCGGTCCTCTCCCAAGTCCCCAATCCCCTCCCATGTCCCCAGTCCCCTCCCCAGTCCCTGCCACTCCCAAGTCCCTGCCACTCCCAAGTCCCTGCCCCTCCCATGTCCCCAGTCCCCTCCCAAGTCCCCAATCCCCTCCCATTTCCCCAGTCCCCTCCCAAGTCCCTGCCCCTCCCATGTCCCCAGTCCCCACCCAAGTCCCTGCCCCTCCCATGTCCCCAGTCCCCTCCCAATTCCCTACCCCTCCCAAGTCCCTTCCCCTCCCATGTCCCCAGGCCCCTCCCAAGTCCCTACCCCTCCCAAGTCCCTGCCCCTCCCATGTCCCCAGTCCCCTCCCCAGTCCCTGCCACTCCCAAGTCCCTGCCCCTCCCATGTCCCCAGTCCCCTCCCATGTCCCCAATCCCCTCCCATGTCCCCAGTCCCCTCCCCATTCCCTGCCACTCCCAAGTCCCTGCCCCTCCCATGTCCCCGGTCCTCTCCCAAGTCCCCAATCCCCTCCCATGTCCCCAGTCCCCTCCCCAGTCCCTGCCACTCCCAAGTCCCTGCCCCTCCCATGTCCCCAGTCCCCTCCCCAGTCCCTGCCCCTCCCAAGAACCCAGTCCCTTCCCTAGTCCCTGCCCCTCCCATGTCCCCAGTCCCCACCCAAGTCCCTGCCCCTCCCATGTCCCCAGTCCCCTCCCAAGTCCCTGCCCCTCCCAAGTCCCTGCCCCTCCCATGTCCCCAGTCCCCTCCCCAGTCCCTGCCACTCCCAAGTCCCTGCCCATCCCATGTCCCCAGTCCCCTCCCAAGTCCCCAATCCCCTCCCATGTCCCCAGTCCCCTCCCAAGTCCCTGCCCGTCCCATGTCCCCATTCCCCTCTCCAGTCCCTGCCCTTCCCAAGTCCCTGCCCCTCCCATGTCCCCAGTCCCCTCCCAAGTCCCCAATCCCCTCCCATGTCCCCAGTCCCCTCCCCAGTCCCTGCCACTCCCAAGACCCTGCCCCTCCCATGTTACCAGTCCCCTCCCAAGTCCCTGCCCCTCCCATTTCCCCAGTCCCCTCCCAAGTCCCTGCCCCTCCCATGTCCCCAGTCCCCTCCCCATTCCCTGCCCCTCCCAAGTCCCTGCCCCTCCCATGTCCCCAGTCCCCTCCCCAGTCCCTGCCACTCCCAAGTCCCTGCCCCTCCCATGTCCCCAGTCCACTCCCAAGTCCCCAATCCCCTCCCATGTCCCCAGTCCCCTCCCGAGTCCCTGCCACTCCCAAGTCCCTGCCCCTCCCATGTCCCCAGTCCCTTCCCAAGTCCCTGCCCCTCCTATGTCCCCATTCCCCTCCCCAGTCCCTGCCCTTCCCAAGTCCCTGCCCTTCCCATGTTCCCAGTCCCCTCCCCAGTCCCTGCCACTCCCAAGACCCTGCCCCTCCCATGTTACCAGTCCCCTCCCAAGTCCCTGCCCCTCCCATTTCCCCAGTCCCCTCCCAAGTCCCTGCCCCTCCCAAGTCCCTGCCCCTCCCAAGACCCCAGTCCCCTCCCCAGTCCCTGCCCCTCCCATTTCCCCAGTCCCCTTCCAAGTCCCTGCACCTCCCAAGTCCCCAGTCCCCTCCCCAGTCCCTGCCCCTCCCAAGTCCCTGCCCCTCCCATGTCCCCAGTCCCCTCCCTAGTCCCTGCCCCTCCCATGTCCCCAGTCCCCACCCAAGTCCCTGCCCCTCCCATGTCCCCAGTCCCCTCCCCAGTCCCTGCCCCTCCCAAGTCCCTGCCCCTCCCATGTCCCCAGTCCCCTCCCAAGTCCCCAATCCCCTGCCATGTCCCCAGTCCCCTCCCCAGTCCCTGCCACTCCCAAGTCCCTGCCCCTCCCATGTCCCCAGTCCCCTCCCAAGTCCCCAATCCCCTCCCATGTCCCCAGTCCCCTCCCCAGTCCCTGGCACTCCCAAGTCCCTGCCCCTCCCATGTCCCCAGTCCCCTCCCAAGTCCCCAATCCCCTCCCATGTCCCCAGTCCCCTCCCCAGTCCCTGCCCCTCCCAAGACCCCAGTTCCCTCCCCAGTCCCTGCCCCTCCCATTTCCCCAGTCCCCTTCCAAGTCCCTGCACCTCCCATGTCCCCAGTCCCCTCCCCATTCCCTGCCCATCCCAAGTCCCTGCCCCTCCCATGTCCCCAGTCTCTTCCCTAGTCCCTGCCCCTCCCATGTCCCAAGTCCCCACCCAAGTCCCTGCCCCTCCCATGTCCCCAGTCCCCTCCCCAGTCCCTGCCCTTCCCAAGTCCCTGCCCCTCCCATGTCCCCAGTCCCCTCCCCAGTCCCTGCCCCTCCCATTTCCCCAGTCACCTTCCAAGTCCCTGCACCTCCCATGTCCCCAGTCCCCTCCCCAGTCCTTGCCCTTCCCAAGTCCCTGCCCCTCCCATGTCCCCACTCCCATCCCAAGTCCCCAATCCCGTCCCATGTCCCCATCCCCTCCCTAGTCCCTGCCCCTCCCATGTCCCCAGTCCCCACCCAAGTCCCTGCCCCTCCCATGTCCCCAGTCCCCTCCCAAGTCCCTGCCCCTCCCAAGTCCCTGCCCCTCCCATGTCCCCAGTCCCCTCCCCAGTCCCTGCCACTCCCAAGTCCCTGCCCCTCCCATGTCCCCAGTCCCCTCCCAAGTCCCCAATCCCCCTCCCATGTCCCCAGTCCCCTCCCCAGTCCCTGCCACTCCCAAGTCCCTGCCCCTCCTATGTCCCCAGTCCCCTCCCAAGTCCCTGTCCCTCCCATGTCCCCATTCCCCTCCCTAGTCCCTGCCCCTTCCCAAGTCCCTGCCCCTCCCATGTCCCCAGTCCCCTCCCAAGTCCCCAATCCCCTCCCATTTCCCCAGTCCCCTCCCAAGTCCCTGCCCCTCCCATGTCCCCAGTCCCCCACCCAAGTCCCTGCCCCTCCCATGTCCTCAGTCCCCTCCCAAGTCCCTACCCCTCCCAAGTCCCTGCCCCTCCCATGTCCCCAGGCCCCTCCCAAGTCCCTACCCCTCCCAAGTCCCTGCCCCTCCCATGTCCCCAGTCCCTCCCCAGTCCCTGCCACTCCCAAGTCCCTGCTCCTCCCATGTCCCCAGTCCCCTCCCAAGTCCCCAATCCCCTCCCATGTCCCCAGTCCCCTCCCCATTCCCTGCCACTCCCAAGTCCCTGCCCCTCCCATGTCCCCGGTCCTCTCCCAAGTCCCCAATCCCCTCCCATGTCCCCAGTCCCCTCCCCAGTCCCTGCCACTCCCAAGTCCCTGCCCCTCCCATGTCCCCAGTCCCCTCCCCAGTCCCTGCCACTCCCAAGTCCCTGCCCCTCCCATGTCCCCAGTCCCCTCCCAAGTCCCCAATCCACTCCCATTTCCCCAGTCCCCTCCCAAGTCCCTGCCACTCCCATGTCCCCAGTCCCCACCCAAGTCCCTGCCCCTCCCATGTCCCCAGTCCCCTCCCAAGTCCCTACCCCTCCCAAGTCCCTTCCCCTCCATGTCCCCAGGCCCCTCCCAAGTCCCTACCCCTCCCAAGTCCCTGCCCCTCCCATGTCCCCAGTCCCCTCCCCAGTCCCTGCCACTCCCAAGTCCCTGCCCCTCCCATGTCCCCAGTCCCCTCCCAAGTCCCCAATCCCCTCCCATGTCCCCAGTCCCCTCCCCATTCCCTGCCACTCCCAAGTCCCTGCCCCTCCCATGTCCCCGGTCCTCTCCCAAGTCCCCAATCCCCTCCCATGTCCCCAGTCCCCTCCCCAGTCCCTGCCACTCCCAAGTCCCTGCCCCTCCCATGTCCCCAGTCCCCTCCCCAGTCCCTGCCCCTCCCAAGACCCCAGTCCCTTCCCTAGTCCCTGCCCCTCCCATGTCCCCAGTCCCCACCCAAGTCCCTGCCCCTCCCATGTCCCCAGTCCCCTCCCAAGTCCCTGCCCCTCCCAAGTCCCTGCCCTCCCATGTCCCCAGTCCCCTCCCCAGTCCCTGCCACTCCCAAGTCCCTGCCCATCCCATGTCCCCAGTCCCCTCCCAAGTCCCCAATCCCCTCCCATGTCCCCAGTCCCCTCCCAAGTCCCTGCCCCTCCCATGTCCCCATTCCCCTCCCCAGTCCCTGCCCTTCCCAAGTCCCTGCCCCTCCCATGTCCCCAGTCCCCTCCCAAGTCCCCAATCCCCTCCCATGTCCCCAGTCCCCTCCCCAGTCCCTGCCACTCCCAAGACCCTGCCCCTCCCATGTTACCAGTCCCCTCCCAAGTCCCTGCCCCTCCCATTTCCCCAGTCCCCTCCCAAGTCCCTGCCCCTCCCAAGTCCCTGCCCCTCCCATGTCCCCAGTCCCCTCCCCAGTCCCTGCCCCTCCCAAGTCCCTGCCCCTCCCATGTCCCCAGTCCCCTCCCCAGTCCCTGCCCCTCCCAAGTCCCTGCCCCTCCCATGTCCCCAGTCCCCTCCCCAGTCCCTGCCACTCCCAAGTCCCTGCCCCTCCCATGTCCCCAGTCCCCTCCAAGTCCCTGACCCTCCCATGTCCCCAGTCCCCTCCCCAGTCCCTGCCCCTCCCAAGTCCCTGCACCTCCCATGTCCCCAGTCCCCTCCCCAGTCCCTGCCACTCCCAAGTCCCTGCCCCTCCCATGTCCCCAGTCCACTCCCAAGTCCCCAATCCCCTCCCATGTCCCCAGTCCCCTCCCGAGTCCCTGCCACTCCCAAGTCCCTGCCCCTCCCATGTCCCCAGTCCCTTCCCAAGTCCCTGCCCCTCCCATGTCCCCATTCCCCTCCCCAGTCCCTGCCCTTCCCAAGTCCCTGCCCTTCCCATGTTCCCAGTCCCCTCCCCAGTCCCTGCCACTCCCAAGACCCTGCCCCTCCCATGTTACCAGTCCCCTCCCAAGTCCCTGCCCCTCCCATTTCCCCAGTCCCCTCCCAAGTCCCTGCCCCTCCCAAGTCCCTGCCCCTCCCATGTCCCCAGTCCCCTCCCCAGTCCCCTGCCACTCCCAAGTCCCTGCCCCTCCCATGTCCCCAGTCCCCTCCCAAGTCCCTGCCCCTCCCATGTACCCATTCCCCTCCCCAGTCCCTGCCCCTCCCCAGTCCCTGCCCTTCCCAAGTCCCTGCCCCTCCCATGTCCCCAGTCCCCTCCCCAGTCCCTGCCACTCCCAAGTCCCTGCCCCTCCCATGTCCCCAGTCCCTTCCCAATCCCTGCCCCTCCCATGTCCCCACTCCCATCCCAAGTCCCCAATCCCGTCCCATGTCCCCAGTCCCCTCCCTAGTCCCTGCCCCTCCCATGTCCCCAGTCCCCACCCAAGTCCCTGCCCCTCCCATGTCCCCAGTCCCCTCCCAAGTCCCTGCCCCTCCCAAGTCCCTGCCCCTCCCATGTCCCCAGTCCCCTCCCCAGTCCCTGCCACTCCCAAGTCCCTGCCCCTCCCATGTCCCCAGTCCCCTCCCAAGTCCCCAATCCCCTCCCATGTCCCCAGTCCCCTCCCCAGTCCCTGCCACTCCCAAGTCCCTGCCCCTCCTATGTCCCCAGTCCCCTCCCAAGTCCCTATCCCTCCCATGTCCCCATTCCCCTCCCCAGTCCCTGCCACTCCCAAGTCCCTGCCCCTCCCATGTCCCCAGTCCCCTCCCTAGTCCCTGCCCCTCCCAAGAACCCAGTCCCTTCCCAAGTCCCTGCCCCTCCCATGTCCCCAGTCCCCTCCCCAGTCCCTGCCCCTCCCAAGAACCCAGTCCCTTCCCTAGTCCCCAATCCCCTCCCATGTCCCCAGTCCCCTCCCCAGTCCCTGCCACTCCCAAGTCCCTGCCCCTCCCATGTCCCCAGTCCCCTCCCAAGTCCCCAATCCCCTCCCATGTCCCCAGTCCCCTCCCCAGTCCCTGGCACTCCCAAGTCCCTGCCCCTCCCATGTCCCCAGTCCCCTCGCAAGTCCCCAATCCCCTCCCATGTCCCCAGTCCCCTCCCCAGTCCCTGCCACTCCCAAGACCCCAGTTCCCTCCCCAGTCCCTGCCCCTCCCATTTCCCCAGTCCCCTTCCAAGTCCCTGCACCTCCCATGTCCCCAAGTCCCCTCCCCAGTCCCTGCCCATCCCAAGTCCCTGCCCCTCCCATGTCCCCAGTCTCTTCCCTAGTCCCTGCCCCTCCCATGTCCCAAGTCCCCACCCAAGTCCCTGCCCCTCCCATGTCCCCAGTCCCCTCCCCAGTCCCTGCCCTTCCCAAGTCCCTGCCCCTCCCATGTCCCCAGTCCCCTCCCCAGTCCCTGCCCCTCCCATTTCCCCAGTCCCCTTCCAAGTCCCTGCACCTCCCATGTCCCCAGTCCCCTCCCCAGTCCTTGCCCTTCCCAAGTCCCTGCCCCTCCCATGTCCCCACTCCCATCCCAAGTCCCCAATCCCGTCCCATGTCCCCAGTCCCCTCCCTAGTCCCTGCCCCTCCCATGTCCCCAGTCCCCACCCAAGTCCCTGCCCCTCCCATGTCCCCAGTCCCCTCCCAAGTCCCTGCCCCTCCCATGTCCCCAGTCCCCTCCCCAGTCCCTGCCACTCCCAAGTCCCAGCCCCTCCCATGTCCCCAGTCCCCTCCCAAGTCCCCAATCCCCTCCCATGTCCCCATTCCCCTTCCCAGTCCCTGCCACTCCCAAGTCCCTGCCCCTCCCATGTCCCCAGTCCCCTCCCAAGTCCCTGCCCCTCCCATGTCCCCATTCCCCTCCCTAGTCCCTGCCCTTCCCAAGTCCCTGTCCCTCCCATTTTACCAGTCCCCTCCCAAGTCCCCAATCCCCTCCCATTTCCCCAGTCCCCTCCCAAGTCCCTGCCCCTCCCATGTCCCCAGTCCCCACCCAAGTCCCTGCCCCTCCCATGTCCCCAGTCCCCTCCCAAGTCCCTACCCCTCCCAAGTCCCTGCCCCTCCCATGTCCCCAGGCCCCTCCCAAGTCCCTACCCCTCCCAAGTCCCTGCCCCTCCCATGTCCCCAGTCCCCTCCCCAGTCCCTGCCACTCCCAAGTCCCTGCCCCTCCCATGTCCCCAGTCCCCTCCCAAGTCCCCAATCCCCTCCCATGTCCCCAGTCCCCTCCCCATTCCCTGCCACTCCCAAGTCCCTGCCCCTCCCATGTCCCCGGTCCTCTCCCAAGTCCCCAATCCCCTCCCATGTCCCCAGTCCCCTCCCCAGTCCCTGCCACTCCCAAGTCCCTGCCACTCCCAAGTCCCTGCCCCTCCCATGTCCCCAGTCCCCTCCCAAGTCCCCAATCCCCTCCCATTTCCCCAGTCCCCTCCCAAGTCCCTGCCCCTCCCATGTCCCCAGTCCCCACCCAAGTCCCTGCCCCTCCCATGTCCCCAGTCCCCTCCCAATTCCCTACCCCTCCCAAGTCCCTTCCCCTCCCATGTCCCCAGGCCCCTCCCAAGTCCCTACCCCTCCCAAGTCCCTGCCCCTCCCATGTCCCCAGTCCCCTCCCCAGTCCCTGCCACTCCCAAGTCCCTGCCCCTCCCATGTCCCCAGTCCCCTCCCATGTCCCCAATCCCCTCCCATGTCCCCAGTCCCCTCCCCATTCCCTGCCACTCCCAAGTCCCTGCCCCTCCCATGTCCCCGGTCCTCTCCCAAGTCCCCAATCCCCTCCCATGTCCCCAGTCCCCTCCCCAGTCCCTGCCACTCCCAAGTCCCTGCCCCTCCCATGTCCCCAGTCCCCTCCCCAGTCCCTGCCCCTCCCAAGAACCCAGTCCCTTCCCTAGTCCCTGCCCCTCCCATGTCCCCAGTCCCCACCCAAGTCCCTGCCCCTCCCATGTCCCCAGTCCCCTCCCAAGTCCCTGCCCCTCCCAAGTCCCTGCCCCTCCCATGTCCCCAGTCCCCTCCCCAGTCCCTGCCACTCCCAAGTCCCTGCCCATCCCATGTCCCCAGTCCCCTCCCAAGTCCCCAATCCCCTCCCATGTCCCCAGTCCCCTCCCAAGTCCCTGCCCCTCCCATGTCCCCATTCCCCTCCCCAGTCCCTGCCCTTCCCAAGTCCCTGCCCCTCCCATGTCCCCAGTCCCCTCCCAAGTCCCCAATCCCCTCCCATGTCCCCAGTCCCCTCCCCAGTCCCTGCCACTCCCAAGACCCTGCCCCTCCCATGTTACCAGTCCCCTCCCAAGTCCCTGCCCCTCCCATTTCCCCAGTCCCCTCCCAAGTCCCTGCCCCTCCCATGTCCCCAGTCCCCTCCCCAGTCCCTGCCCCTCCCAAGTCCCTGCCCCTCCCATGTCCCCAGTCCCCTCCCCAGTCCCTGCCACTCCCAAGTCCCTGCCCCTCCCATGTCCCCAGTCCACTCCCAAGTCCCCAATCCCCTCCCATGTCCCCAGTCCCCTCCCGAGTCCCTGCCACTCCCAAGTCCCTGCCCCTCCCATGTCCCCAGTCCCTTCCCAAGTCCCTGCCCCTCCTATGTCCCCATTCCCCTCCCCAGTCCCTGCCCTTCCCAAGTCCCTGCCCTTCCCATGTTCCCAGTCCCCTCCCCAGTCCCTGCCACTCCCAAGACCCTGCCCCTCCCATGTTACCAGTCCCCTCCCAAGTCCCTGCCCCTCCCATTTCCCCAGTCTCCTCCCAAGTCCCTGCCCCTCCCAAGTCCCTGCCCCTCCCAAGACCCCAGTCCCCTCCCCAGTCCCTGCCCCTCCCATTTCCCCAGTCCCCTTCCAAGTCCCTGCACCTCCCAAGTCCCCAGTCCCCTCCCCAGTCCCTGCCCCTCCCAAGTCCCTGCCCCTCCCATGTCCCCAGTCCCCTCCCTAGTCCCTGCCCTTCCCATGTCCCCAGTCCCCACCCAAGTCCCTGCCCCTCCCATGTCCCCAGTCCCCTCCCCAGTCCCTGCCCCTCCCAAGTCCCTGCCCGTCCCATGTCCCCAGTCCCCTCCCAAGTCCCCAATCCCCTCCCATGTCCCCAGTCCCCTCCCCAGTCCCTGCCACTCCCAAGTCCCTGCCCCTCCCATGTCCCCAGTCCCCTCCCAAGTCCCCAATCCCCTCCCATGTCCCCAGTCCCCTCCCCAGTCCCTGGCACTCCCAAGTCCCTGCCCCTCCCATGTCCCCAGTCCCCTCCCAAGTCCCCAATCCCCTCCCATGTCCCCAGTCCCCTCCCCAGTCCCTGCCCCTCCCAAGACCCCAGTTCCCTCCCCAGTCCCTGCCCCTCCCATTTCCCCAGTCCCCTTCCAAGTCCCTGCACCTCCCATGTCCCCAGTCCCCTCCCCAGTCCCTGCCCATCCCAAGTCCCTGCCCCTCCCATGTCCCCAGTCTCTTCCCTAGTCCCTGCCCCTCCCATGTCCCAAGTCCCCACCCAAGTCCCTGCCCCTCCCATGTCCCCAGTCCCCTCCCCAGTCCCTGCCCTTCCCAAGTCCCTGCCCCTCCCATGTCCCCAGTCCCCTCCCCAGTCCCTGCCCCTCCCATTTCCCCAGTCACCTTCCAAGTCCCTGCACCTCCCATGTCCCCAGTCCCCTCCCCAGTCCTTGCCCTTCCCAAGTCCCTGCCCCTCCCATGTCCCCACTCCCATCCCAAGTCCCCAATCCCGTCCCATGTCCCCAGTCCCCTCCCTAGTCCCTGCCCCTCCCATGTCCCCAGTCCCCACCCAAGTCCCTGCCCCTCCCATGTCCCCAGTCCCCTCCCAAGTCCCTGCCCCTCCCAAGTCCCTGCCCCTCCCATGTCCCCAGTCACCTCCCCAGTCCCTGCCACTCCCAAGTCCCTGCCCCTCCCATGTCCCCAGTCCCCTCCCAAGTCCCCAATCCCCTCCCATGTCCCCAGTCCCCTCCCCAGTCCCTGCCACTCCCAAGTCCCTGCCCCTCCTATGTCCCCAGTCCCCTCCCAAGTCCCTGTCCCTCCCATGTCCCCATTCCCCTCCCTAGTCCCTGCCCTTCCCAAGTCCCTGCCCCTCCCATGTCCCCAGTCCCCTCCCAAGTCCCCAATCCCCTCCCATTTCCCCAGTCCCCTCCCAAGTCCCTGCCCCTCCCATGTCCCCAGTCCCCACCCAAGTCCCTGCCCCTCCCATGTCCTCAGTCCCCTCCCAAGTCCCTACCCCTCCCAAGTCCCTGCCCCTCCCATGTCCCCAGGCCCCTCCCAAGTCCCTACCCCTCCCAAGTCCCTGCCCCTCCCATGTCCCCAGTCCCCTCCCCAGTCCCTGCCACTCCCAAGTCCCTGCTCCTCCCATGTCCCCAGTCCCCTCCCAAGTCCCCAATCCCCTCCCATGTCCCCAGTCCCCTCCCCATTCCCTGCCACTCCCAAGTCCCTGCCCCTCCCATGTCCCCGGTCCTCTCCCAAGTCCCCAATCCCCTCCCATGTCCCCAGTCCCCTCCCCAGTCCCTGCCACTCCCAAGTCCCTGCCCCTCCCATGTCCCCAGTCCCCTCCCCAGTCCCTGCCACTCCCAAGTCCCTGCCCCTCCCATGTCCCCAGTCCCCTCCCAAGTCCCCAATCCACTCCCATTTCCCCAGTCCCCTCCCAAGTCCCTGCCCCTCCCATGTCCCCAGTCCCCACCCAAGTCCCTGCCCCTCCCATGTCCCCAGTCCCCTCCCAAGTCCCTACCCCTCCCAAGTCCCTTCCCCTCCCATGTCCCCAGGCCCCTCCCAAGTCCCTACCCCTCCCAAGTCCCTGCCCCTCCCATGTCCCCAGTCCCCTCCCCAGTCCCTGCCACTCCCAAGTCCCTGCCCCTCCCATGTCCCCAGTCCCCTCCCAAGTCCCCAATCCCCTCCCATGTCCCCAGTCCCCTCCCCATTCCCTGCCACTCCCAAGTCCCTGCCCCTCCCATGTCCCCGGTCCTCTCCCAAGTCCCCAATCCCCTCCCATGTCCCCAGTCCCCTCCCCAGTCCCTGCCACTCCCAAGTCCCTGCCCCTCCCATGTCCCCAGTCCCCTCCCCAGTCCCTGCCCCTCCCAAGACCCCAGTCCCTTCCCTAGTCCCTGCCCCTCCCATGTCCCCAGTCCCCACCCAAGTCCCTGCCCCTCCCATGTCCCCAGTCCCCTCCCAAGTCCCTGCCCCTCCCAAGTCCCTGCCCCTCCCATGTCCCCAGTCCCCTCCCCAGTCCCTGCCACTCCCAAGTCCCTGCCCATCCCATGTCCCCAGTCCCCTCCCAAGTCCCCAATCCCCTCCCATGTCCCCAGTCCCCTCCCAAGTCCCTGCCCCTCCCATGTCCCCATTCCCCTCCCCAGTCCCTGCCCTTCCCAAGTCCCTGCCCCTCCCATGTCCCCAGTCCCCTCCCAAGTCCCCAATCCCCTCCCATGTCCCCAGTCCCCTCCCCAGTCCCTGCCACTCCCAAGACCCTGCCCCTCCCATGTTACCAGTCCCCTCCCAAGTCCCTGCCCCTCCCATTTCCCCAGTCCCCTCCCAAGTCCCTGCCCCTCCCATGTCCCCAGTCCCCTCCCCAGTCCCTGCCCCTCCCAAGTCCCTGCCCCTCCCATGTCCCCAGTCCCCTCCCCAGTCCCTGCCCCTCCCAAGTCCCTGCCCCTCCCATGTCCACAGTCCCCTCCCCAGTCCCTGCCACTCCCAAGTCCCTGCCCCTCCCATGTCCCCAGTCCCCTCCCAAGTCCCTGACACTCCCATGTCCCCAGTCCCCTCCCCAGTCCCTGCCCCTCCCAAGTCCCTGCCCCTCCCATGTCCCCAGTCCCCTCCCCAGTCCCTGCCACTCCCAAGTCCCTGCCCCTCCCATGTCCCCAGTCCACTCCCAAGTCCCCAATCCCCTCCCATGTCCCCAGTCCCCTCCCGAGTCCCTGCCACTCCCAAGTCCCTGCCCCTCCCATGTCCCCAGTCCCTTCCCAAGTCCCTGCCCTTCCCATGTTCCCAGTCCCCTCCCCAGTCCCTGCCACTCCCAAGACCCTGCCCCTCCCATGTTACCAGTCCCCTCCCAAGTCCCTGCACCTCCCATTTCCCCAGTCCCCTCCCAAGTCCCTGCCCCTCCCAAGTCCCTGCCCCTCCCATGTCCCCAGTCCCCTCCCCAGTCCCTGCCACTCCCAAGTCCCTGCCCCTCCCATGTCCCCAGTCCCCTCCCAAGTCCCTGCCCCTCCCATGTACCCATTCCCCTCCCCAGTCCCTGCCCCTCCCCAGTCCCTGCCCTTCCAAGTCCCTGCCCCTCCCATGTCCCCAGTCCCCCTCCCCAGTCCCTGCGACTCCCAAGTCCCTGCCCCTCCCATGTCCCCAGTCCCTTCCCAATCCCTGCCCCTCCCATGTCCCCACTCCCATCCCAAGTCCCCAATCCCGTCCATGTCCCCCAGTCCCCTCCCTAGTCCCTGCCCCTCCCATGTCCCCAGTCCCCACCCAAGTCCCTGCCCCTCCCATGTCCCCAGTCCCCTCCCAAGTCCCTGCCCCTCCCAAGTCCCTGCCCCTCCCATGTCCCCAGTCCCCTCCCCAGTCCCTGCCACTCCCAAGTCCCTGCCCCTCCCATGTCCCCAGTCCCCCTCCCAAGTCCCCAATCCCCTCCCATGTCCCCAGTCCCCTCCCCAGTCCCTGCCACTCCCAAGTCCCTGCCCCTCCTATGTCCCCCAGTCCCCTCCCAAGTCCCTGTCCCTCCCATGTCCCCATTCCCCTCCCCAGTCCCTGCCACTCCCAAGTCCCTGCCCCTCCCATGTCCCCAGTCCCCTCCCCAGTCCCTGCCCCTCCCAAGAACCCAGTCCCTTCCCAAGTCCCTGCCCCTCCCATGTCCCCAGTCCCCTCCCCAGTCCCTGCCCCTCCCAAGAACCCAGTCCCTTCCCTAGTCCCCAATCCCCTCCCATGTCCCCAGTCCCCTCCCCAGTCCCTGCCACTCCCAAGTCCCTGCCCCTCCCATGTCCCCAGTCCCCTCCCAAGTCCCCAATCCCCTCCCATGTCCCCAGTCCCCTCCCCAGTCCCTGGCACTCCCAAGTCCCCTGCCCCTCCCATGTCCCCAGTCCCCCTCGCAAGTCCCCAATCCCCTCCCATGTCCCCAGTCCCCTCCCCAGTCCCCTGCCACTCCCAAGACCCCAGTTCCCTCCCCAGTCCCCTGCCCCTCCCATTTCCCCAGTCCCCTTCCAAGTCCCTGCACCTCCCATGTCCCCAGTCCCCTCCCCAGTCCCTGCCCATCCCAAGTCCCTGCCCCTCCCATGTCCCCAGTCTCTTCCCTAGTCCCTGCCCCTCCCATGTCCCAAGTCCCCACCCAAGTCCCTGCCCCTCCATGTCCCCAGTCCCCTCCCCAGTCCCTGCCCTTCCCAAGTCCCTGCCCCTCCCATGTCCCCAGTCCCCCTCCCCAGTCCCTGCCCCTCCCATTTCCCCAGTCCCCTTCCAAGTCCCTGCACCTCCCATGTCCCCAGTCCCCCTCCCCAGTCCTTGCCCTTCCCAAGTCCCTGCCCCTCCCATGTCCCCACTCCCATCCCAAGTCCCCAATCCCGTCCCATGTCCCCAGTCCCCTCCCTAGTCCCTGCCCCTCCCATGTCCCCAGTCCCCCACCCAAGTCCCTGCCCCTCCCATGTCCCCAGTCCCCTCCCCAGTCCCTGCCCCTCCCATGTCCCCAGTCCCCTCCCCAGTCCCTGCCACTCCCAAGTCCCTGCCCCTCCCATGTCCCCAGTCCCCTCCCAAGTCCCCAATCCCCTCCCATGTCCCCAGTCCCCTCCCCAGTCCCTGCCACTCCCAAGTCCCTGCCCCTCCTATGTCCCCAGTCCCCTCCCAAGTCCCTGTCCCTCCCATGTCCCCATTCCCCTCCCTAGTCCCTGCCCTTCCCAAGTCCCTGTCCCTCCCATTTTACCAGTCCCCTCCCAAGTCCCCAATCCCCTCCCATTTCCCCAGTCCCCTCCCAAGTCCCTGCCCCTCCCATGTCCCCAGTCCCCACCCAAGTCCCTGCCCCTCCCATGTCCCCAGTCCCCTCCCAAGTCCCTACCCCTCCCAAGTCCCTGCCCCTCCCATGTCCCCAGGCCCCTCCCAAGTCCCTACCCCTCCAAGTCCCTGCCCCTCCCATGTCCCCAGTCCCCTCCCCAGTCCCTGCCACTCCCAAGTCCCTGCCCCTCCCATGTCCCCAGTCCCCCTCCCAAGTCCCCAATCCCCTCCCATGTCCCCAGTCCCCTCCCCATTCCCTGCCACTCCCAAGTCCCTGCCCCTCCCATGTCCCCGGTCCTCTCCCAAGTCCCCAATCCCCTCCCATGTCCCCAGTCCCCTCCCCAGTCCCTGCCACACCCAAGTCCCTGCCACTCCCAAGTCCCTGCCCCTCCCATGTCCCCCAGTCCCCCTCCCAAGTCCCCAATCCCCTCCCATTTCCCCAGTCCCCTCCCAAGTCCCTGCCCCTCCCATGTCCCCAGTCCCCACCCAAGTCCCTGCCCCTCCCATGTCCCCCAGTCCCCTCCCAAGTCCCTACCCCTCCCAAGTCCCTTCCCCTCCCATGTCCCCAGGCCCCTCCCAAGTCCCTACCCCTCCCAAGTCCCTGCCCCTCCCATGTCCCCAGTCCCCTCCCCAGTCCCTGCCACTCCCAAGTCCTGCCCCTCCCATGTCCCCAGTCCCCTCCCAAGTCCCCAATCCCCTCCCATGTCCCCAGTCCCCTCCCCATTCCCTGCCCACTCCCAAGTCCCTGCCCCTCCCATGTCCCCGGTCCTCTCCCAAGTCCCCAATCCCCTCCCATGTCCCCAGTCCCCTCCCCAGTCCCTGCCACTCCCAAGTCCCTGCCCCTCCCATGTCCCCAGTCCCCTCCCCAGTCCCTGCCCCTCCCAAGAACCCAGTCCCTTCCCTAGTCCCTGCCCCTCCCATGTCCCCAGTCCCCACCCAAGTCCCTGCCCCTCCCATGTCCCCAGTCCCTTCCCAATCCCTGCCCCTCCCATGTCCCCACTCCCATCCCAAGTCCCCAATCCCGTCCCATGTCCCCAGTCCCCCTCCCTAGTCCCTGCCCCTCCCATGTCCCCAGTCCCCACCCAAGTCCCTGCCCCTCCCATGTCCCCAGTCCCCCTCCCAAGTCCCTGCCCCTCCCAAGTCCCTGCCCCTCCCATGTCCCCAGTCCCCTCCCCAGTCCCTGCCACTCCCAAGTCCCTGCCCCTCCCATGTCCCCAGTCCCCTCCCAAGTCCCCAATCCCCTCCCATGTCCCCAGTCCCCCTCCCCAGTCCCTGCCACTCCCAAGTCCCTGCCCCTCCTATGTCCCCAGTCCCCTCCCAAGTCCCTGTCCCTCCCATGTCCCCATTCCCCTCCCCAGTCCCTGCCACTCCCAAGTCCCTGCCCCCTCCCATGTCCCCAGTCCCCTCCCCAGTCCCTGCCCCTCCCAAGAACCCAGTCCCTTCCCAAGTCCCTGCCCCTCCCATGTCCCCAGTCCCCTCCCCAGTCCCTGCCCCTCCCAAGAACCCAGTCCCTTCCCTAGTCCCCAATCCCCTCCCATGTCCCCCAGTCCCCCTCCCCAGTCCCTGCCACTCCCAAGTCCCTGCCCCTCCCATGTCCCCAGTCCCCTCCCAAGTCCCCAATCCCCTCCCATGTCCCCAGTCCCCTCCCCAGTCCCTGGCACTCCCAAGTCCCTGCCCCTCCCATGTCCCCAGTCCCCTCGCAAGTCCCCAATCCCCTCCCATGTCCCCAGTCCCCTCCCCAGTCCCTGCCACTCCCAAGACCCCAGTTCCCTCCCCAGTCCCTGCCCCTCCCATTTCCCCCAGTCCCCTTCCAAGTCCCTGCACCTCCCATGTCCCCAGTCCCCTCCCCAGTCCCTGCCCATCCCAAGTCCCTGCCCCTCCCATGTCCCCAGTCTCTTCCCTAGTCCCTGCCCCTCCCATGTCCCAAGTCCCCACCCAAGTCCCTGCCCCTCCCATGTCCCCAGTCCCCTCCCCAGTCCCTGCCCTTCCCAAGTCCCTGCCCCTCCCATGTCCCCAGTCCCCTCCCCAGTCCCTGCCCCTCCATTTCCCCAGTCCCCTTCCAAGTCCCTGCACCTCCCATGTCCCCAGTCCCCTCCCCAGTCCCTTGCCCTTCCAAGTCCCCTGCCCCTCCCATGTCCCCACTCCCATCCCAAGTCCCCAATCCCGTCCCATGTCCCCAGTCCCCTCCCTAGTCCCTGCCCCTCCCATGTCCCCAGTCCCCTCCCAAATCCCTGCCCCTCCCATGTCCCCAGTCCCCTCCCCAGTCCCTGCCACTCCCAAGTCCCTGCCCCTCCCATGTCCCCCAGTCCCCTCCCAAGTCCCCAATCCCCTCCCATGTCCCCCAGTCCCCTCCCCAGTCCCTGCCACTCCCAAGTCCCTGCCCCTCCTATGTCCCCAGTCCCCCTCCCAAGTCCCTGTCCCTCCCATGTCCCCATTCCCCTCCCTAGTCCCTGCCCTTCCCAAGTCCCTGTCCTCCCATTTTACCAGTCCCCTCCCAAGTCCCCAATCCCCTCCCATTTCCCCAGTCCCCCTCCCAAGTCCCTGCCCCTCCCATGTCCCCAGTCCCCACCCAAGTCCCTGCCCCTCCCATGTCCCCAGTCCCCTCCCAAGTCCCTACCCCTCCCAAGTCCCTGCCCCTCCCATGTCCCCAGGCCCCTCCCAAGTCCCTACCCCTCCCAAGTCCCTGCCCCTCCCATGTCCCCAGTCCCCTCCCCAGTCCCTGCCACTCCCAAGTCCCTGCCCCTCCCATGTCCCCAGTCCCCTCCCAAGTCCCCAATCCCCTCCCATGTCCCCAGTCCCCTCCCCATTCCCTGCCACTGCCAAGTCCCTGCCCCTCCCATGTCCCCGGTCCTCTCCCAAGTCCCCAATCCCCTCCCATGTCCCCAGTCCCCTCCCCAGTCCCTGCCACTCCCAAGTCCCTGCCACTCCCAAGTCCCTGCCCCTCCCATGTCCCCAGTCCCCTCCCAAGTCCCCAATCCCCTCCCATTTCCCCAGTCCCCTCCCAAGTCCCCTGCCCCTCCCATGTCCCCAGTCCCCTCCCCAGTCCCTGCCCCTCCCAAGAACCCAGTCCCTTCCCAAGTCCCTGCCCCTCCCATGTCCCCAGTCCCCTCCCCAGTCCCTGCCCCTCCCAAGAACCCAGTCCCTTCCCTAGTCCCCAATCCCCTCCCATGTCCCCAGTCCCCTCCCCAGTCCCTGCCACTCCCAAGTCCCTGCCCCTCCCATGTCCCCAGTCCCCTCCCAAGTCCCTGACCCTCCCATGTCCCCAGTCCCCTCCCCAGTCCCTGCCCTCCCAAGTCCCTGCCCCTCCCATGTCCCCAGTCCCCTCCCCAGTCCCTGCCACTCCCAAGTCCCTGCCCCTCCCATGTCCCCAGTCCCACTCCCAAGTCCCCAATCCCCTCCCATGTCCCCAGTCCCCCTCCCGAGTCCCTGCCACTCCCAAGTCCCTGCCCCTCCCATGTCCCCAGTCCCTTCCCAAGTCCCTGCCCCTCCCATGTCCCCATTCCCTTCCCCAGTCCCTGCCCTTCCCAAGTCCCTGCCCTTCCCATGTTCCCAGTCCCCTCCCCAGTCCCTGCCACTCCCAAGGACCCTGCCCCTCCCATGTTACCAGTCCCCTCCCAAGTCCCTGCCCCTCCCATGTCCCCCAGTCCCCTCCCCAGTCCCTGCCACTCCCAAGTCCCTGCCCCTCCCATGTCCCCAGTCCCCTCCCAAGTCCCTGCCCCTCCCATGTACCCATTCCCCTCCCCAGTCCCTGCCCCTCCCCAGTCCCTGCCCTTCCCAAGTCCCTGCCCCTCCCATGTCCCCAGTCCCCCTCCCCAGTCCCTGCCACTCCCAAGTCCCTGCCCCTCCCATGTCCCCAGTCCCTTCCCAATCCCTGCCCCTCCCATGTCCCCACTCCCATCCCAAGTCCCCAATCCCGTCCCATGTCCCCAGTCCCCTCCCTAGTCCCTGCCCCTCCCATGTCCCCAGTCCCCACCCAAGTCCCTGCCCCTCCCATGTCCCCAGTCCCCTCCCAGTCCCTGCCCCTCCCAAGTCCCTGCCCCTCCCATGTCCCCAGTCCCCTCCCCAGTCCCTGCCACTCCCAAGTCCCTGCCCCTCCAATGTCCCCAGTCCCCTCCCAAGTCCCCAATCCCCTCCCATGTCCCCAGTCCCCTCCCCAGTCCCTGCCACTCCCAAGTCCCTGCCCCTCCTATGTCCCCAGTCCCCTCCCAAGTCCCTGTCCCTCCCATGTCCCCATTCCCCTCCCCAGTCCCTGCCACTCCCAAGTCCCTGCCCCTCCCATGTCCCCAGTCCCCCTCCCCAGTCCCTGCCCCTCCCAAGAACCCAGTCCCTTCCCAAGTCCCTGCCCCTCCCATGTCCCCAGTCCCCTCCCCAGTCCTGCCCCTCCCAAGAACCCAGTCCCTTCCCTAGTCCCCAATCCCCTCCCATGTCCCCAGTCCCCTCCCCAGTCCCTGCCACTCCCAAGTCCCTGCCCCTCCCATGTCCCCAGTCCCCTCCCCAGTCCTGGCACTCCCAAGACCCTGCCCCTCCCATGTCCCCAGTCCCCTCGCAAGTCCCCAATCCCCTCCCATGTCCCCAGTCCCCTCCCCAGTCCCTGCCACTCCCAAGACCCCAGTTCCCTCCCCAGTCCCTGCCCCTCCCATTTCCCCAGTCCCCTTCCAAGTCCCTGCACCTCCCATGTCCCCAGTCCCCTCCCCAGTCCCTGCCCATCCCAAGTCCCTGCCCCTCCCATGTCCCCAGTCTCTTCCCTAGTCCCTGCCCCTCCCATGTCCCAAGTCCCCACCCAAGTCCCTGCCCCTCCCATGTCCCCAGTCCCCTCCCCAGTCCCTGCCCTTCCCAAGTCCCTGCCCCTCCCATGTCCCCAGTCCCCTCCCCAGTCCCTGCCCCTCCCATTTCCCCAGTCCCCTTCCAAGTCCCTGCACCTCCCATGTCCCCAGTCCCCTCCCCAGTCCTTGCCCTTCCCAAGTCCCTGCCCCTCCCATGTCCCCACTCCCATCCCAAGTCCCCAATCCCGTCCCATGTCCCCAGTCCCCTCCCTAGTCCCCTGCCCCTCCCATGTCCCCAGTCCCCACCCAAGTCCCTGCCCCTCCCATGTCCCCAGTCCCCTCCCAAGTCCCTGCCCCTCCCATGTCCCCAGTCCCCTCCCCAGTCCTGCCACTCCCAAGTCCCTGCCCCTCCCATGTCCCCAGTCCCCTCCCAAGTCCCCAATCCCCTCCCATGTCCCCAGTCCCCTCCCCAGTCCCTGCCACTCCCAAGTCCCTGCCCCTCCTATGTCCCCAGTCCCCTCCCAAGTCCCTGTCCCTCCCATGTCCCCATTCCCCTCCCTAGTCCCTGCCCTTCCCAAGTCCCTGTCCCTCCCATTTTACCAGTCCCCTCCCAAGTCCCCAATCCCCTCCCATTTCCCCAGTCCCCTCCCAAGTCCCTGCCCCTCCCATGTCCCCAGTCCCCACCCAAGTCCCTGCCCCTCCCATGTCCCCCAGTCCCCTCCCAAGTCCCTACCCCTCCC
>JAUMJM010000492.1:0-27574 GCA_033558235.1 Neomorphus geoffroyi
TCCCCTCCCCAGTCCCTGCCCCTCCAAGGTCCCCAGTCCCCTCCCAAGTCCCTGACCCTCCCATGTTCCCAGTCCCCTCCCCAGTCCCTGCCCCTAACATGTCCCCAGTCCCCTCCCAAGTCCCCAGTCTCCTCCCAAGTCCCTGCCCCTCCCATGTTCCCAGTCCCCTCCCCAGTCCCTGCCCCTCCCATGTTCACAGTCCCCTCCCAACTCACTGCCCCTCCCATGTCCCCAGTCCCCTCCCACCTACCTGCCCCTCCCAAGTCCTTTGTCCCCTCACATGTGCCCAGTCCCCTCCCAAGTCCCTGCCCCTCCCAAGACCCTGCCCCTCCCAGGGCCCTAGTCCCCGCCTAAGTCCTTGAGCCTCCCATGTCCCCAGTCCCCTCCCCAGTCCCTGCCCTTCCCAAGTCCCCAGTCACCTCCCAAGTCCCCAGTCCCCTCCCAAGTCCCTGACCCTCCCATGTTCCCAGTCCCCTCCCCTCCCAAGTCCCTGCCCCTCCCATGTCCCCAGTCCCCTCCCATGTCCCCAGTCCCCTCCCAAGTCCCTGACCCTGCCATGTCCACAGTCCCCTCCCAAGTCACTGCCCCTCCCATGTCCCGAGTCCCCACCCAACTGCCTGCCCCTCCCAAGTCCCTGCCCCTCCCAAGTCCCTAGTCCCTTCCCAAGTCCCTGCCCCTCCCATGTCCCAAGTCCCCTCCCAAATCCCTGCCCCTCCCATGGCAGCAGTCCCCTCCCATGTTCCCAGTCCCCTCCCAGTTCCCTGCCCCTCCCATGATCCCTGTCCCCTCCCCAGTCCCTGCCCCTCCCATGTCCCCAGTCCCCTCCCAACTGCCTACCCCTCCCAAGTCCCTGCCCCTCCCATTTCCCGAGTCCCCTCCCCAGTCCCTGCCCTTCCCAAGTCCGCACTCCCTTCCCAAGTCCCCAGTCCCCTCCCAAGTCCCTGCCCCTCCCATGTCCCCAGTCCCCTCCGATGTCCCCAGTCCTCTCCCAAGTCCCTGCCCCTCCCATGTTCCCAGTCCCCTCCCCAGTCCCTGCCCCTCCCATGTCCCCAGTCCCCTCCCAACTGCCTGCCCCTCCCAAGTCCCTTCCCCTCCCATTTCCCCAGTCCCCTCCCCAGTCCCTGCCCCTCCCAAGTCCCCAGTCCCCTCCCAAGTCCCTGACCCTCCCATGTTCCCAGTCCCCTCCCCAGTCCCTGCCCCTAACATGTCCCCAGTCCCCTCCCAAGTCCCCAGTCTCCTCCCAAGTCCCTGCCCCTCCCATGTTCCCAGTCCCCTCCCCAGTCCCTGCCCCTCCCATGTTCACAGTCCCCTCCCAACTCACTGCCCCTCCGATGTCCCCAGTCCCCTCCCACCTACCTGCCCCTCCCAAGTCCTTTGTCCCCTCACATGTGCCCAGTCCCCTCCCAAGTCCCTGCCCCTCCCAAGTCCCTGCCCCTCCCAGGGCCCTAGTCCCCGCCTAAGTCCCTGAGCCTCCCATGTCCCCAGTCCCCTCCCCAGTCCCTGCCCTTCCCAAGTCCCCAGTCACTTCCCAAGTCGCCAGTCCCCTCCCAAGTCCCTGCCCCTCCCATGTCCCCAGTCCCCTCCTATGTCCCCAGTCCCCTCCCAAGTCCCTGACCCTGCCATGTTCCCAGTCCCCTCCCCAGTCCCTGCCCCTCCCATGTTCCTAGTCCCCTCCCCAGTCCCTCCCCCTCCCATGTCCACAGTCCCCTCCCAAGTCACTGCCCCTCCCATGTCCCCAGTCCCCACCCAACTGCCTGCCCCTCCCAAGTCCCTGCCCCTCCCAAGTCCCTAGTCCCTTCCCAAGTCCCTGCCCCTCCCATGTCCCAAGTCCCCTCCCAAATCCCTGCCCCTCCCATGGCAGCAGTCCCCTCCCATGTTCCCAGACCCCTCCCAGTTCCCTGCCCCTCCCATGATCCCTGTCCCCTCCCCAGTCCCTGCCCCTCCCATGTCCCCAGTCCCCTCCCAACTGCCTACCCCTCCCAAGTCCCTGCCCCTCCCATTTCCCGAGTCCCCTCCCCAGTCCCTGCCCTTCCCAAGTCCGAAGTCCCTTCCCAAGTCCCCAGTCCCCTCCCAAGTCCCTGCCCCTCCCATGTCCCCAGTCCCCTCCGATGTCCCCAGTCCTCTCCCAAGTCCCTGCCCCTCCCATGTTCCCTGTCCCCTCCCCAGTCCCTGCCCCTCCCATGTCCCCAGTCCCCTCCCAACTGCCTGCCCCTCCCAAGTCCCTTCCCCTCCCATTTCCCCAGTCCCCTCCCCAGTCCCTGCCCCTCCCAAGTCCCCAGTCCCCTCCCAAGTCCCTGACCCTCCCATGTTCCCAGTCCCCTCCCCAGTCCCTGCCCCTAACATGTCCCCAGTCCCCTCCCAAGTCCCCAGTCTCCTCCCAAGTCCCTGCCCCTCCCATGTTCCCAGTCCCCTCCCCAGTCCCTGCCCCTCCCATGTTCACAGTCCCCTCCCAACTCACTGCCCCTCCCATGTCCCCAGTCCCCTCCCACCTACCTGCCCCTCCCAAGTCCTTTGTCCCCTCACATGTGCCCAGTCCCCTCCCAAGTCCCTGCCCCTCCCAAGTCCCTGCCCCTCCCAGGGCCCTAGTCCCCGCCTAAGTCCCTGAGCCTCCCATGTCCCCAGTCCCCTCCCCAGTCCCTGCCCTTCCCAAGTCCCCAGTCACTTCCCAAGTCCCCAGTCCCCTCCCAAGTCCCTGACCCTCCCATGTTCCCAGTCCCCTCCCCTCCCAAGTCCCTGCCCCTCCCATGTCCCCAGTCCCCTCCCATGTCCCCAGTCCCCTCCCAAGTCCCTGACCCTGCCATGTTCCCAGTCACCTCCCCAGTCCCTGCCCCTCCCATGTTCCTAGTCCCCTCCCCAGTCCCTCCCCCTCCCATGTCCACAGTCCCCTCCCAAGTCACTGCCCCTCCCATGTCCCCAGTCCCCACCCAACTGCCTGCCCCTCCCAAGTCCCTGCCCCTCCCAAGTCCCTAGTCCCTTCCCAAGTCCCTGCCCCTCCCATGTCCCAAGTCCCCTCCCAAATCCCTGCCCCTCCCATGGCAGCAGTCCCCCTCCCATGTTCCCAGTCCCCTCCCAGTTCCCTGCCCCTCCCATGATCCCTGTCCCCTCCCAGTCCCTTCCCCTCCCAAGTCCCTAGTCCCCTCCCATGTCCCCACTCCCTGCCCCTCCCAAGTCCCTGCCCCGCCCATGTTCCCAGTCCCCTCCCAAGTCCCTGCCCCTCCCATGTCCCCAGTACCCTCCCATTTCCCCACTTCCCTCCCAAGTCCATGCCCCTCCCATGTTCCCAGTCCCCTCCCCAGTCCCTGCCCCTTCCATATCCCCAGTCCCCTCCCAAGTCCATGCCGCTCCCATGTCCCCAGTCCCCTCCCCAGTCCCTCCCCTTCCCAAATCCCTGCCCCTCCCATGTCCGCAATCCCCTCCCATGTCCCCAGTCCCCTCCCAGGTCCCTGCCCCTCCCATGTTCCCTGTCCCCTCCCCAGTCCCTGCCCCTCCCATGTCCCCAGTCCCCTCCCAACTGCCTGCCCCTCCCAAGTCCCTACCCCTCCCATTTCCCCAGTCCCCTCCCCAGTCCCTGCCCCTCCCAAGTCCCCAGTCCCCTCCCAAGTCCCTGACCCTCCCATGTTCCCAGTCCCCTCCCCAGTCCCTGCCCCTAACATGTCCCCAGTCCCCTCCCAAGTCCCCAGTCTCCTCCCAAGTCCCTGCCCCTCCCATGTTCCCAGTCCCCTCCCCAGTCCCTGCCCCTCCCATGTTCACAGTCCCCTCCCAACTCACTGCCCCTCCCATGTCCCCAGTCCCCTCCCACCTACCTGCCCCTCCCAAGTCCTTTGTCCCCTCACATGTGCCCAGTCCCCTCCCAAGTCCCTGCCCCTCCCAAGTCCCTGCCCCTCCCAGGGCCCTAGTCCCCGCCTAAGTCCCTGAGCCTCCCATGTCCCCAGTCCCCTCCCCAGTCCCTGCCCTTCCCAAGTCCCCAGTCACTTCCCAGGTCGCCAGTCCCCTCCCAAGTCCCTGCCCCTCCCATGTCCCCAGTCCCCTCCCATGTCCCCAGTCCCCTCCCAAGTCCCTGACCCTGCCATGTTCCCAGTCCCCTCCCCAGTCCCTGCCCCTCCCATGTTCCTAGTCCCCTCCCCAGTCCCTCCCCCTCCCATGTCCACAGTCCCCTCCCAAGTCACTGCCCCTCCCATGTCCCCAGTCCCCACCCAACTGCCTGCCCCTCCCAAGTCCCTGCCCCTCCCAAGTCCCTAGTCCCTTCCCAAGTCCCTGCCCCTCCCATGTCCCAAGTCCCCTCCCAAATCCCTGCCCCTCCCATGGCAGCAGTCCCCTCCCATGTTCCCAGACCCCTCCCAGTTCCCTGCCCCTCCCATGATCCCTGTCCCCTCCCCAGTCCCTGCCCCTCCCATGTCCCCAGTCCCTTCCCAACTGCCTACCCCTCCCAAGTCCCTGCCCCTCCCATTTCCCGAGTCCCCTCCCCAGTCCCTGCCCTTCCCAAGTCCGAAGTCCCTTCCCAAGTCCCCAGTCCCCTCCCAAGTCCCTGCCCCTCCCATGTCCCCAGTCCCCTCCGATGTCCCCAGTCCTCTCCCAAGTCCCTGCCCCTCCCATGTTCCCTGTCCCCTCCCCAGTCCCTGCCCCTCCCATGTCCCCAGTCCCCTCCCAACTGCCTGCCCCTCCCAAGTCCCTTCCCCTCCCATTTCCCCAGTCCCCTCCCCAGTCCCTGCCCCTCCCAAGTCCCCAGTCCCCTCCCAAGTCCCTGACCCTCCCATGTTCCCAGTCCCCTCCCCAGTCCCTGCCCCTAACATGTCCCCAGTCCCCTCCCAAGTCCCCAGTCTCCTCCCAAGTCCCTGCCCCTCCCATGTTCCCAGTCCCCTCCCCAGTCCCTGCCCCTCCCATGTTCACAGTCCCCTCCCAACTCACTGCCCCTCCCATGTCCCCAGTCCCCTCCCACCTACCTGCCCCTCCCAAGTCCTTTGTCCCCTCACATGTGCCCAGTCCCCTCCCAAGTCCCTGCCCCTCCCAAGTCCCTGCCCCTCCCAGGGCCCTAGTCCCCGCCTAAGTCCCTGAGCCTCCCATGTCCCCAGTCCCCTCCCCAGTCCCTGCCCTTCCCAAGTCCCCAGTCACTTCCCAAGTCCCCAGTCCCCTCCCAAGTCCCTGACCCTCCCATGTTCCCAGTCCCCTCCCCTCCCAAGTCCCTGCCCCTCCCATGTCCCCAGTCCCCTCCCATGTCCCCAGTCCCCTCCCAAGTCCCTGACCCTGCCATGTTCCCAGTCCCCTCCCCAGTCCCTGCCCCTCCCATGTTCCTAGTCCCCTCCCCAGTCCCTCCCCCTCCCATGTCCACAGTCCCCTCCCAAGTCACTGCCCCTCCCATGTCCCCAGTCCCCACCCAACTGCCTGCCCCTCCCAAGTCCCTGCCCCTCCCAAGTCCCTAGTCCCTTCCCAAGTCCCTGCCCCTCCCATGTCCCAAGTCCCCTCCCAAATCCCTGCCCCTCCCATGGCAGCAGTCCCCTCCCATGTTCCCAGTCCCCTCCCAGTTCCCTGCCCCTCCCATGATCCCTGTCCCCTCCCAGTCCCTTCCCCTCCCAAGTCCCTAGTCCCCTCCCATGTCCCCACTCCCCTCCCCAGTCCCTGCCCCTCCCAAGTCCCTGCCCCGCCCATGTTCCCAGTCCCCTCCCAAGTCCCTGCCCCTACTTCCCCATGTTCCCAGTCCCCTCCCAGTTCCCTGCCCCTCCCATGATCCCTGTCCCCTCCCCAGTCCCTGCCCCTCCCATGTCCCCAGTACCCTCCCAACTGCCTACCCCTCCCAAGTCCCTGCCCCTCCCATTTCCCGAGTCCCCTCCCCAGTCCCTGCCCTTCCCAAGTCCGCAGTCCCTTCCCAAGTCCCCAGTCCCCTCCCAAGTCCCTGCCCCTCCCATGTTCCCAGTCCCCTCCCCAGTCCCTGCCCCTCCCATGTCGCCAGTCCCCTTTCATTTCCCCAGTCCTCTCCCATGTCCCTGCCCCTCCCATTTTCCCAGTCCCCTCCCCAGTCCCTGCCCCTCCCATGTCCACAGTCCCCTCCCAAGTCCCTGCCCCTCCCATGTCCCCAGTCCCCTCCCAAGTCCCTGCACCTCCCATGTTCCCAGTCCCCTCCCCAGTCCCTCCCCTCCCAAGTCCCCAGTCCCCTCCCAAGTCCCTGACCCTCCCATGTTCCCAGTCCCCTCCCCTCCCAAGTCCCTGCCCCTCCCATGTCCCCAGTCCCCTCCCATGTCCCCAGTCCCCCTCCCAGGTCCCTGCCCCTCCCATGTTCCCTGTCCCCTCCCCAGTCCCTGCCCCTCCCATGTCCCCAGTCCCCTCCCAACTGCCTGCCCCTCCCAAGTCCCTACCCCTCCCATTTCCCCAGTCCCCTCCCCAGTCCCTGCCCCTCCAAGGTCCCCAGTCCCCTCCCAAGTCCCTGACCCTCCCATGTTCCCAGTCCCCTCCCCAGTCCCTGCCCCTAACATGTCCCCAGTCCCCTCCCAAGTCCCCAGTCTCCTCCCAAGTCCCTGCCCCTCCCATGTTCCCAGTCCCCTCCCCAGTCCCTGCCCCTCCCATGTTCACAGTCCCCTCCCAACTCACTGCCCCTCCCATGTCCCCAGTCCCCTCCCACCTACCTGCCCCTCCCAAGTCCTTTGTCCCCTCACATGTGCCCAGTCCCCTCCCAAGTCCCTGCCCCTCCCAAGACCCTGCCCCTCCCAGGGCCCTAGTCCCCGCCTAAGTCCTTGAGCCTCCCATGTCCCCAGTCCCCTCCCCAGTCCCTGCCCTTCCCAAGTCCCCAGTCACCTCCCAAGTCCCCAGTCCCCTCCCAAGTCCCTGACCCTCCCATGTTCCCAGTCCCCTCCCCTCCCAAGTCCCTGCCCCTCCCATGTCCCCAGTCCCCTCCCATGTCCCCAGTCCCCTCCCAAGTCCCTGACCCTGCCATGTCCACAGTCCCCTCCCAAGTCACTGCCCCTCCCATGTCCCGAGTCCCCACCCAACTGCCTGCCCCTCCCAAGTCCCTGCCCCTCCCAAGTCCCTAGTCCCTTCCCAAGTCCCTGCCCCTCCCATGTCCCAAGTCCCCTCCCAAATCCCTGCCCCTCCCATGGCAGCAGTCCCCTCCCATGTTCCCAGTCCCCTCCCAGTTCCCTGCCCCTCCCATGATCCCTGTCCCCTCCCCAGTCCCTGCCCCTCCCATGTCCCCAGTCCCCTCCCAACTGCCTACCCCTCCCAAGTCCCTGCCCCTCCCATTTCCCGAGTCCCCTCCCCAGTCCCTGCCCTTCCCAAGTCCGCACTCCCTTCCCAAGTCCCCAGTCCCCTCCCAAGTCCCTGCCCCTCCCATGTCCCCAGTCCCCTCCGATGTCCCCAGTCCTCTCCCAAGTCCCTGCCCCTCCCATGTTCCCAGTCCCCTCCCCAGTCCCTGCCCCTCCCATGTCCCCAGTCCCCTCCCAACTGCCTGCCCCTCCCAAGTCCCTTCCCCTCCCATTTCCCCAGTCCCCTCCCCAGTCCCTGCCCCTCCCAAGTCCCCAGTCCCCTCCCAAGTCCCTGACCCTCCCATGTTCCCAGTCCCCTCCCCAGTCCCTGCCCCTAACATGTCCCCAGTCCCCTCCCAAGTCCCCAGTCTCCTCCCAAGTCCCTGCCCCTCCCATGTTCCCAGTCCCCTCCCCAGTCCCTGCCCCTCCCATGTTCACAGTCCCCTCCCAACTCACTGCCCCTCCGATGTCCCCAGTCCCCTCCCACCTACCTGCCCCTCCCAAGTCCTTTGTCCCCTCACATGTGCCCAGTCCCCTCCCAAGTCCCTGCCCCTCCCAAGTCCCTGCCCCTCCCAGGGCCCTAGTCCCCGCCTAAGTCCCTGAGCCTCCCATGTCCCCAGTCCCCTCCCCAGTCCCTGCCCTTCCAAGTCCCCAGTCACTTCCCAAGTCGCCAGTCCCCTCCCAAGTCCCTGCCCCTCCCATGTCCCCAGTCCCCTCCTATGTCCCCAGTCCCCTCCCAAGTCCCTGACCCTGCCATGTTCCCAGTCCCCTCCCCAGTCCCTGCCCCTCCCATGTTCCTAGTCCCCTCCCCAGTCCCTCCCCCTCCCATGTCCACAGTCCCCTCCCAAGTCACTGCCCCTCCCATGTCCCCAGTCCCCACCCAACTGCCTGCCCCTCCCAAGTCCCTGCCCCTCCCAAGTCCCTAGTCCCTTCCCAAGTCCCTGCCCCTCCCATGTCCCAAGTCCCCTCCCAAATCCCTGCCCCTCCCATGGCAGCAGTCCCCTCCCATGTTCCCAGACCCCTCCCAGTTCCCTGCCCCTCCCATGATCCCTGTCCCCTCCCCAGTCCCTGCCCCTCCCATGTCCCCAGTCCCCTCCCAACTGCCTACCCCTCCCAAGTCCCTGCCCCTCCCATTTCCCGAGTCCCCTCCCCAGTCCCTGCCCTTCCCAAGTCCGAAGTCCCTTCCCAAGTCCCCAGTCCCCTCCCAAGTCCCTGCCCCTCCCATGTCCCCAGTCCCCTCCGATGTCCCCAGTCCTCTCCCAAGTCCCTGCCCCTCCCATGTTCCCTGTCCCCTCCCCAGTCCCTGCCCCTCCCATGTCCCCAGTCCCCTCCCAACTGCCTGCCCCTCCCAAGTCCCTTCCCCTCCCATTTCCCCAGTCCCCTCCCCAGTCCCTGCCCCTCCCAAGTCCCCAGTCCCCTCCCAAGTCCCTGACCCTCCCATGTTCCCAGTCCCCTCCCCAGTCCCTGCCCCTAACATGTCCCCAGTCCCCTCCCAAGTCCCCAGTCTCCTCCCAAGTCCCTGCCCCTCCCATGTTCCCAGTCCCCTCCCCAGTCCCTGCCCCTCCCATGTTCACAGTCCCCTCCCAACTCACTGCCCCTCCCATGTCCCCAGTCCCCTCCCACCTACCTGCCCCTCCCAAGTCCTTTGTCCCCTCACATGTGCCCAGTCCCCTCCCAAGTCCCTGCCCCTCCCAAGTCCCTGCCCCTCCCAGGGCCCTAGTCCCCGCCTAAGTCCCTGAGCCTCCCATGTCCCCAGTCCCCTCCCCAGTCCCTGCCCTTCCCAAGTCCCCAGTCACTTCCCAAGTCCCCAGTCCCCTCCCAAGTCCCTGACCCTCCCATGTTCCCAGTCCCCTCCCCTCCCAAGTCCCTGCCCCTCCCATGTCCCCAGTCCCCTCCCATGTCCCCAGTCCCCTCCCAAGTCCCTGACCCTGCCATGTTCCCAGTCCCCTCCCCAGTCCCTGCCCCTCCCATGTTCCTAGTCCCCTCCCCAGTCCCTCCCCCCTCCCATGTCCACAGTCCCCTCCCAAGTCACTGCCCCTCCCATGTCCCCAGTCCCCACCCAACTGCCTGCCCCTCCCAAGTCCCTGCCCCTCCCAAGTCCCTAGTCCCTTCCCAAGTCCCTGCCCCTCCCATGTCCCAAGTCCCCTCCCAAATCCCTGCCCCTCCCATGGCAGCAGTCCCCTCCCATGTTCCCAGTCCCCTCCCAGTTCCCTGCCCCTCCCATGATCCCTGTCCCCTCCCAGTCCCTTCCCCTCCCAAGTCCCTAGTCCCCTCCCATGTCCCCATCCCTGCCCCTCCCAAGTCCCTGCCCCGCCCATGTTCCCAGTCCCCTCCCAAGTCCCTGCCCCTCCCATGTCCCCAGTACCCTCCCATTTCCCCACTTCCCTCCCAAGTCCATGCCCCTCCCATGTTCCCAGTCCCCTCCCCAGTCCCTGCCCCTTCCATATCCCCAGTCCCCTCCCAAGTCCATGCCGCTCCCATGTCCCCAGTCCCCTCCCCAGTCCCTCCCCTTCCCAAATCCCTGCCCCTCCCATGTCCGCAATCCCCTCCCATGTCCCCAGTCCCCTCCCAGGTCCCTGCCCCTCCCATGTTCCCTGTCCCCTCCCCAGTCCCTGCCCCTCCCATGTCCCCAGTCCCCTCCCAACTGCCTGCCCCTCCCAAGTCCCTACCCCTCCCATTTCCCCAGTCCCCTCCCCAGTCCCTGCCCCTCCCAAGTCCCCAGTCCCCTCCCAAGTCCCTGACCCTCCCATGTTCCCAGTCCCCTCCCCAGTCCCTGCCCCTAACATGTCCCCAGTCCCCTCCCAAGTCCCCAGTCTCCTCCCAAGTCCCTGCCCCTCCCATGTTCCCAGTCCCCTCCCCAGTCCCTGCCCCTCCCATGTTCACAGTCCCCTCCCAACTCACTGCCCCTCCCATGTCCCCAGTCCCCTCCCACCTACCTGCCCCTCCCAAGTCCTTTGTCCCCTCACATGTGCCCAGTCCCCTCCCAAGTCCCTGCCCCTCCCAAGTCCCTGCCCCTCCCAGGGCCCTAGTCCCCGCCTAAGTCCCTGAGCCTCCCATGTCCCCAGTCCCCTCCCCAGTCCCTGCCCTTCCCAAGTCCCCAGTCACTTCCCAGGTCGCCAGTCCCCTCCCAAGTCCCTGCCCCTCCCATGTCCCCAGTCCCCTCCCATGTCCCCAGTCCCCTCCCAAGTCCCTGACCCTGCCATGTTCCCAGTCCCCTCCCCAGTCCCTGCCCCTCCCATGTTCCTAGTCCCCTCCCCAGTCCCTCCCCCTCCCATGTCCACAGTCCCCTCCCAAGTCACTGCCCCTCCCATGTCCCCAGTCCCCACCCAACTGCCTGCCCCTCCCAAGTCCCTGCCCCTCCCAAGTCCCTAGTCCCTTCCCAAGTCCCTGCCCCTCCCATGTCCCAAGTCCCCTCCCAAATCCCTGCCCCTCCCATGGCAGCAGTCCCCTCCCATGTTCCCAGACCCCTCCCAGTTCCCTGCCCCTCCCATGATCCCTGTCCCCTCCCCAGTCCCTGCCCCTCCCATGTCCCCAGTCCCTTCCCAACTGCCTACCCCTCCCAAGTCCCTGCCCCTCCCATTTCCCGAGTCCCCTCCCCAGTCCCTGCCCTTCCCAAGTCCGAAGTCCCTTCCCAAGTCCCCAGTCCCCTCCCAAGTCCCTGCCCCTCCCATGTCCCCAGTCCCCTCCGATGTCCCCAGTCCTCTCCCAAGTCCCTGCCCCTCCCATGTTCCCTGTCCCCTCCCCAGTCCCTGCCCCTCCCATGTCCCCAGTCCCCTCCCAACTGCCTGCCCCTCCCAAGTCCCTTCCCCTCCCATTTCCCCAGTCCCCTCCCCAGTCCCTGCCCCTCCCATGTTCCTAGTCCCCTCCCCAGTCCCTCCCCCTCCCATGTCCACAGTCCCCTCCCAAGTCACTGCCCCTCCCATGTCCCCAGTCCCCACCCAACTGCCTGCCCCTCCCAAGTCCCTGCCCCTCCCAAGTCCCTAGTCCCTTCCCAAGTCCCTGCCCCTCCCATGTCCCAAGTCCCCTCCCAAATCCCTGCCCCTCCCATGGCAGCAGTCCCCTCCCATGTTCCCAGTCCCCTCCCAGTTCCCTGCCCCTCCCATGATCCCTGTCCCCTCCCAGTCCCTTCCCCTCCCAAGTCCCTAGTCCCCTCCCATGTCCACACTCCCCTCCCCAGTCCCTGCCCCTCCCAAGTCCCTGCCCCGCCCATGTTCCCAGTCCCCTCCCAAGTCCCTGCCCCTCCCATGTCCCCAGTACCCTCCCATTTCCCCACTTCCCTCCCAAGTCCCTGCCCCTCCCATGTTCCCAGTCCCCTCCCCAGTCCCTGCCCCTTCCATATCCCCAGTCCCCTCCCAAGTCCATGCCCCTCCCATGTCCCCAGTCCCCTCCCCAGTCCCTCCCCTTCCCAAATCCCTGCCCCTCCCATGTCCGCAATCCCCTCCCATGTCCCCAGTCCCCTCCCAGGTCCCTGCCCCTCCCATGTTCCCTGTCCCCTCCCCAGTCCCTGCCCCTCCCATGTCCCCAGTCCCCTCCCAACTGCCTGCCCCTCCCAAGTCCCTACCCCTCCCATTTCCCCAGTCCCCTCCCCAGTCCCTGCCCCTCCCAAGTCCCCAGTCCCCTCCCAAGTCCCTGACCCTCCCATGTTCCCAGTCCCCTCCCCAGTCCCTGCCCCTAACATGTCCCCAGTCCCCTCCCAAGTCCCCAGTCTCCTCCCAAGTCCCTGCCCCTCCCATGTTCCCAGTCCCCTCCCCAGTCCCTGCCCCTCCCATGTTCACAGTCCCCTCCCAACTCACTGCCCCTCCCATGTCCCCAGTCCCCTCCCACCTACCTGCCCCTCCCAAGTCCTTTGTCCCCTCACATGTGCCCAGTCCCCTCCCAAGTCCCTGCCCCTCCCAAGTCCCTGCCCCTCCCAGGGCCCTAGTCCCCGCCTAAGTCCCTGAGCCTCCCATGTCCCCAGTCCCCTCCCCAGTCCCTGCCCTTCCCAAGTCCCCAGTCACCTCCCAAGTCCCCAGTCCCCTCCCAAGTCCCTGACCCTCCCATGTTCCCAGTCCCCTCCCCCCAAGTCCCTGCCCCTCCCATGTCCCCAGTCCCCTCCCATGTCCCCAGTCCCCTCCCAAGTCCCTGACCCTGCCATGTTCCCAGTCCCCTCCCCAGTCCCTGCCCCTCCCATGTTCCTAGTCCCCTCCCCAGTCCCTCCCCCTCCCATGTCCACAGTCCCCTCCCAAGTCACTGCCCCTCCCATGTCCCCAGTCCCCACCCAACTGCCTGCCCCTCCCAAGTCCCTGCCCCTCCCAAGTCCCTAGTCCCTTCCCAAGTCCCTGCCCCTCCCATGTCCCAAGTCCCCTCCCAAATCCCTGCCCCTCCCATGGCAGCAGTCCCCTCCCATGTTCCCAGACCCCTCCCAGTTCCCTGCCCCTCCCATGATCCCTGTCCCCTCCCCAGTCCCTGCCCCTCCCATGTCCCCAGTCCCCTCCCAACTGCCTACCCCTCCCAAGTCCCTGCCCCTCCCATTTCCCGAGTCCCCTCCCCAGTCCCTGCCCTTCCCAAGTCCGAAGTCCCTTCCCAAGTCCCCAGTCCCCTCCCAAGTCCCTGCCCCTCCCATGTCCCCAGTCCCCTCCGATGTCCCCAGTCCTCTCCCAAGTCCCTGCCCCTCCCATGTTCCCTGTCCCCTCCCCAGTCCCTGCCCCTCCCATGTCCCCAGTCCCCTCCCAACTGCCTGCCCCTCCCAAGTCCCTTCCCCTCCCATTTCCCGAGTCCCCTCCCAAGTCCCTGCCCCTCCCAAGTCCCCAGTCCCCTCCCAAGTCCCTGACCCTCCCATGTTCCCAGTCCCCTCCCCAGTCCCTGCCCCTAACATGTCCCCAGTCCCCTCCCAAGTCCCCAGTCTCCTCCCAAGTCCCTGCCCCTCCCATGTTCCCAGTCCCCTCCCCAGTCCCTGCCCCTCCCATGTTCACAGTCCCCTCCCAACTCACTGCCCCTCCCATGTCCCCAGTCCCCTCCCACCTACCTGCCCCTCCCAAGTCCTTTGTCCCCTCACATGTGCCCAGTCCCCTCCCAAGTCCCTGCCCCTCCCAAGTCCCTGCCCCTCCCAGGGCCCTAGTCCCCGCCTAAGTCCCTGAGCCTCCCATGTCCCCAGTCCCCTCCCCAGTCCCTGCCCTTCCCAAGTCCCCAGTCACTTCCCAAGTCCCCAGTCCCCTCCCAAGTCCCTGACCCTCCCATGTTCCCAGTCCCCTCCCCTCCCAAGTCCCTGCCCCTCCCATGTCCCCAGTCCCCTCCCATGTCCCCAGTCCCCTCCCAAGTCCCTGACCCTGCCATGTTCCCAGTCCCCTCCCCAGTCCCTGCCCCTCCCATGTTCCTAGTCCCCTCCCCAGTCCCTCCCCCTCCCATGTCCACAGTCCCCTCCCAAGTCACTGCCCCTCCCATGTCCCCAGTCCCCACCCAACTGCCTGCCCCTCCCAAGTCCCTGCCCCTCCCAAGTCCCTAGTCCCTTCCCAAGTCCCTGCCCCTCCCATGTCCCAAGTCCCCTCCCAAATCCCTGCCCCTCCCATGGCAGCAGTCCCCTCCCATGTTCCCAGTCCCCTCCCAGTTCCCTGCCCCTCCCATGATCCCTGTCCCCTCCCAGTCCCTTCCCCTCCCAAGTCCCTAGTCCCCTCCCATGTCCCCACTCCCCTCCCCAGTCCCTGCCCCTCCCAAGTCCCTGCCCCGCCCATGTTCCCAGTCCCCTCCCAAGTCCCTGCCCCTCCCATGTTCCCAGTCCCCTCCCAGTTCCCTGCCCCTCCCATGATCCCTGTCCCCTCCCCAGTCCCTGCCCCTCCCATGTCCCCAGTACCCTCCCAACTGCCTACCCCTCCCAAGTCCCTGCCCCTCCCATTTCCCGAGTCCCCTCCCCAGTCCCTGCCCTTCCCAAGTCCGCAGTCCCTTCCCAAGTCCCCAGTCCCCTCCCAAGTCCCTGCCCCTCCCATGTTCCCAGTCCCCTCCCCAGTCCCTGCCCCTCCCATGTCCCCAGTCCCCTTTCATTTCCCCAGTCCTCTCCCATGTCCCTGCCCCTCCCATTTTCCCAGTCCCCTCCCCAGTCCCTGCCCCTCCCATGTCCACAGTCCCCTCCCAAGTCCCTGCCCCTCCCATGTCCCCAGTCCCCTCCCAAGTCCCTGCCCCTCCCATGTTCCCAGTCCCCTCCCCAGTCCCTCCCCTCCCAAGTCCCCAGTCCCCTCCCAAGTCCCTGACCCTCCCATGTTCCCAGTCCCCTCCCAGTCCCTGCCCCTCCCAAGTCCCCAGTCCCCTCCCAAGTCCCTGACCCTCCCATGTTCCCAGTCCCCTCCCAGTCCCTGCCCCTCCCAAGTCCCCAGTCTCCTCCCAAGTCCCTGCCCCTCCCATGTCCCCAGTCCCCTCCCATGTCCCCAGTCCCCTCCCAAGTCCCTGCCCCTCCCATGTTCCCAGTCCCCTCCCAGTCCCTGCCCCTCTCAAGTCCCCAGTCTCCTCCCAAGTCCCTGCCCCTCCCATGTCCACAGTCCCCTCCCCAGTCCCTGGACCTCCCAAGTCCCTGCCCCTCCCAGGTCCCAAGTCTTCTCCCAAGTCCCTGCCCCTCCCATGTTCCCAGTCCCCACCCCAGTCCCTGCCCCTCCCATTTCCGCAGTCCCCTCCCAACTCCCTTCCCCTCCCAAGTCCACAGTCCCCTCCCAAGTCCCTGCGCCTCCCATGTCCCCAGTCCCCCTCCCCAGTCCCTGCCCCTCCCAAATCCCTGCCCCTCCCAGGTCCCAAGTCTTCTCCCAAGTCCCTGCCCCTCCCATGTTCCCAGTCCCCACCCCAGTCCCTGCCCCTCCCATGTCCCCAGTCCCCTCCCATGTCCCCAGTCCCCTCCCAAGTCCCTGCCCCTCCCAAGTCCCTGCCCCTCCATGTCCACAGTCCCCTCCCAAATCCCTGTGCCTCCCATGTCCCCAGTCCCCTCCCCAGTCCCTGCCACACCCAAGTCCGCAGTCCCCTCCCAAGTCCCTTCCCCTCCCATGTCCCTAGTCCCCTCCCAACTGCCTGCCCCTCCCCAGTCCCTGCCCCTCCCAAATCCCTGCCCCTCCCATGTCCGCAGTCCCCTCCCATGTCCCCAGTCCCCTCCCAGTTCCCTGCCCCTCCCATGATCCCTGTCCCCTCCCTAGTCCCTGCCCCTCCCATGTCCCCAGTCCCCTCCCAACTGCCTACCCCTCCTAAGTCCCTGCCCCTCCCATTTCCCCAGTCCCCTCCCCAGTCCCTGCCCTTCCCAAGTCCGCAGTCCCTTCCCAAGTCCCCAATCCCCTCCCAAGTCCCTGCCCCTCCCATGTCCCCAGTCCCCTCCCCAGTCCCTGCCCCTCCCAAGTCCCTGCCCCTCCCATGTCCCCAGTCCCCTCCCATGTCCACAGTCCCCTCCCAAGTCCCTGCCCCTCCCATGTCCCCAGTCCCCTCCCAACTGCCTGCCCCTTCCAAGTCCCTGCCCCTCTCAAGTCCCTGACCATCCCATGTCCACAGTCCCCTCCCAAGTCCCCTGCCGCTCCCATTTCCCAAGTCCCCTCCCAACTTCCTGCCCCTCCCAAGTCCCTGGCCCTCCCAGGTCCCTAGTCCCCTCCCATGTCCCGAGTCCCTTCCCAAGTCCCTGCCCCTCCCAGGTCCCTAGTCCCCCTCCAAGTCCCTGTACCTCCCATGTCCACAGACCCCTCCCCAGTCCCTGCCCCTCCCAAGTCCCTGCCCCTCCCGTGTCCGCCGTCCCCTCCCAGTCCCTTCCCCTCCCAAGTCCCTAGTCCCCTCCCATGTCCACAGTCCCCGCCCCAGTCCCTGCCCCTCCCAAGTCCCTGCCCCGCCCATGTTCCCAGTCCCCTCCCAAGTCCCTGCCCCTCCCATGTCCCCAGTACCCTCCCATTTCCCCACTCCCCTCCCAAGTCCCTGCCCCTCCCATGTTCCCAGTCCCCTCCCCAGTCCCTGCCCCTTCCATGTCCCCAGTCCCCTACCCAGTCCCTCCCCTTCCCAAATCCCTGCCCCTCCCATGTCCGCAGTCCCCTCCCATGTCCCCAGTCCCCTCCCAGGTCCCTGCCCCTCCCATGTTCCCTGTCCCCTCCCCAGTCCCTGCCCCTCCCATGTCCCCAGTCCCCCTCCCAACTGCCTGCCCCTCCAATTCCCCTCCCCTCCCATGTCCCCAGTCCCCTCCCAAGTCCCTGCCCCTCCCATATTCCTAGTTCCCTCCCAACTGCCTGCCCCTCCCAAGTCCCTGGCCCTCCCAAATCCTTAGTCCCTTCCCATGTCCCCAGTCCCCTCCCAAGTCCCAGCCCCTCCCATATCCCCAGTCCCCTCCCCAGTCCCTGCCCCTCCCAAATCCCTGCCCCTCCCAGGTCCCAAGTCTTCTCCCAAGTCCCTGCTCCTCCCATATTCCCAGTCCCCACCCCAGTCCCTGCCCCTCCCATGTCCCCAGTCCCCTCCCAAGTCCCCAGTCCTCTCCCAAGTCCCTGCCACTACCCATGTCCACAGTCCCCCTCCCAAGTCCCCAGTCCCCTCCCAACTCCCTGCCCCTCCCAAGTCCACAGTCCCCTCCTAAGTCCCTGTGCCTCCCATGTCCCCAGTCCCCTCCCCAGTCCCTGCCCCTCCCAAATCCCTGCCCCTCCCAGGTCCCAAGTCTTCTCCCAAGTCCCTGCCCCTCCCATGTTCCCAGTCCCCACCCCAGTCCCTGCCCCTCCCATGTCCCCAGTCCCCTCCCATGTCCCCTGTCCCCTCCCAAGTCCCTGCTCCTCCCAAGTCCCTTCCCCTCCCATGTCCACAGTCCCCTCCCAAGTCCCTGTGCCTCCCATGTCCCCAGTCCCCTCCCCAGTCCCAGCCCCTCCCAAGTCCTCAGTCCCCTCCCAAGTCCCTGCCCCTCCCATGTCCCCAGTCCCCTCCCAACTGCCTGCCCCTCCCCAGTCCCTGCCCCTCCAAAATCCCTGCCCCTCCCATGTTCGCAGTCCCCTCCCATGTCATGTCCCCAGTCCCCTCCCATGTCACCAGTCCCCTCCCCAGTCCCTGCCCCTCCCATTTCCCCAGTCCCCCTCCCCAGTTCATGCCCCGCCCAAGTCCCCAGTCCCCTCCCAAGTCCCTGACCCTCCCATGTTCCCAGTCCCATCCCCTCCCATGTCCCCAGTCCCCTCCCAAGTCCCTGCCCCTCCCATATTCCTAGTCCCCTCCCCAGTCCCTGCCCCTCCCATGTCCACAGTCCCCTCCCAACTGCCTGCCCCTCCCAAGTCCCTGGCCCTCCCAAGTCCTTAGTCCCTTCCCATGTCCCCAGTCCCCTCCCAAGTCCCAGCCCCTCCCATGTCCCCAGTCCCCTCCCAAATCCCTGCCCTCCCAGGTCCCAAGTCTTCTCCCAAGTCCTTGCCCCTCCCATGTTCCCAGTCCCCATCCCATTCCCTGCCCCTCCCATGTCCCCAGTCCCCTCCCATGTCCCCAGTCCCCTCCCAAGTCCCTGCCCCTCCCAAGTCCCTGCCCCTCCCATGTCCACAGTCCCCTCCCAAGTCCCTGTGCCTCCCATGTCCCCAGTCCCCTCCCAAGTCCCCAGTCCCCTCCCCAGTCCCTGCCCCTCCCATGTCCACAGTCCCCTCCCAAGTCCCCAGGCCCCTCCCAAGTCCCAGCCACTCCCATGTCCCCAGTCCCCTCCCCAGTCCCTGCCCCTCCCAAATCCCTGCCCCTCCCAGGTCCCAAGTCTTCTCCCAAGTCCCTGCCCCTCCCATGTTCCCAGTCCCCACCCCAGTCCCTGCCCCTCCCATGTCCCCAGTCCCCCTCCCAAGTCCCCAGTCCTCTCCCAAGTCCCTGCCCCTCCCATGTCCACAGTCCCCTCCCAAGTCCCCAGTCCCCTCCCAAGTCCCTGCCCCTCCCATGTCCACAGTCCCCTCCCAAGTCCCTGCTCCTCCCATTTCCCCAGTCCCCTCCCTAGTCCCTGACCCTCCCAAGTCCCTGCCCCTCCCAGGTCCCAAGTCTTCTCCCAAGTCCCTGCCCCTCCCATGTTCCCAGTCCCCACCCCAGTCCCTGCCCCTCCCATTTCCGCAGTCCCCTCCCAATTCCCCAGTCCCCTCCCAACTCCCTGCCCCTCCCAAGTCCACAGTCCCCTCCCAAGTTCCTGCGCCTCCCATGTCCCCAGTCCCCTCCCCAGTCCCTGCCCCTCCCAAATCCCTGCCCCTCCCAGGTCCCAAGTCTTCTCCCAAGTCCCTGCCCCTCCCATGTTCCCAGTCCCCACCCCAGTCCCTGCCCCTCCCATGTCCCCAGTCCCCTCCCATGTCCCCAGTCCCCTCCCAAGTCCCTGCTCCTCCCCAGTCCCTGCCCCTCCCAAGTCCTCAGTCCCCTCCCAAGTCCCTGCCCCTCCCATGTCCCCAGTCCCCTCCCAACTGCCTGCCCCTCCCCAGTCCCTGCCCCTCCCAAATCCCTGCCCCTCCCATGTCCGCAGTCCCCTCCCATGTCATGTCCCCAGTCCCCTCCCATGTCACCAGTCCCCTCCCCAGTCCCTGCCCCTCCCATTTCCCCAGTCCCCTCCCCAGTTCATGCCCCGCCCAAGTCCCCAGTCCCCTCCCCAGTCCCTGACCCTCCCATGTTCCCAGTCCCCTCCCCTCCCATGTCCCCAGTCCCCTCCCAAGTCCCTGCCCCTCCCATATTCCTAGTCCCCTCCCCAGTCCCTGCCACTCCCATGTCCACAGTCCCCTCCCAACTGCCTGCCCCTCCCAAGTCCCTGGCCCTCCCAAGTCCTTAGTCCCTTCCCATGTCCCCAGTCCCCTCCCAAGTCCCAGCCCCTCCCATGTCCCCAGTCCCCTCCAAAGTCCCTGCCCCTCCCAAATCCCTGCCCCTCCCAGGTCCCAAGTCTTCTCCCAAGTCCCTGCCCCTCCCATGTTCCCAGTCCCCATCCCAGTCCCTGCCCCTCCCATGTCCCCAGTCCCCTCCCATGTCCCCAGTCCCCTCCCAAGTCCCTGCCCCTCCCAAGTCCCTGCCCCTCCCATGTCCACAGTCCCCTCCCAAGTCCCCAGTCCCCTCCCAAGTCCCTGCCCCTCCCAAGTCCACAGTCCCCTCCAAATCCCTGCGCCTCCCATGTCCCCAGTCCCCTCCCCAGTCCCTGCCCCTCCCAAATCCCTGCCCCTCCCAGGTCCCAAGTCTTCTCCCAAGTCCCTGCCCCTCCCATGTTCCCAGTCCCCACCCCAGTCCCTGCCCCTCCCATGTCCCCAGTCCCCTCCCATGTCCCCAGTCCCCTCCCAAGTCCCTGCCCCTCCCAAGTCCCTGCCCCTCCCAAGTCCGCAGTCCCCTCCCAATTCCCCAGTCCCCTCCCAAGTCCCTGCCCCTCCCAAGTCCACAGTCCCCTCCCAAATCCCTGCGCCTCCCATGTCCCCAGTCCCTGCCCCTCCCAGGTCCCAAGTCTTCTCCCAAGTCCCTGCCCCTCCCATGTCCCCAGTCCCCTCCCCAGTCCCTGCCCCTCCCAAATCCCTGCCCCTCCCAGGTCCAAAGTCTTCTCCCAAGTCCCTGCCCCTCCCATGTTCCCAGTCCCCACCCCAGTCTCTGCCCCTCCCATGTCCCCACTCCCCTCCCAAGTCCCTGCCCCTCCCAAGTCCCTGCCCCTCCCAAGTCCGCAGTCCCCTCCCAAGTCCCTGCCCCTCCCATGTCCCTTGTCCCCTCCCAACTCTGCCTGCCCCTCCCCAGTCCCTGCCCCTCCCAAATCCCTGCCCCTCCCATGTCCGCAGTCCCCTCCCATGTCATGTCCCCAGTCCCCTCCCCAGTCCCCTGCCCCTCCCATTTCCCCAGTCCCCTCCCCAGTTCATGCCCCGCCCAAGTCCCCAGTCCCCTCCCAAGTCCCTGACCCTCCCATGTTCCCAGTCCCCTCCCCTCCCATGTCCCCAGTCCCCTCCCAAGTCCCTGCCCCTCCCATGTCCCCAGTCCCCTCCCCAGTCCCTGCCCCTCCCAAATCCCTGCCCCTCCCAGGTCCCAAGTCTTCTCCCAAGTCCCTGCCCCTCCCATGTTCCCAGTCCCCACCCCAGTCCCTGTCCCTCCCATGTCCCCAGTCCTCTCCCAAGTCCCCAGTCCTCTCCCAAGTCCCTGCCCCTCCCATGTCCACAGTCCCCTCCCAAGTCCCCAGTCCCCTCCCAAGTCCCTGCCCCTCCCATGTCCACAGTCCCCTCCCAAGTCCCTGCTCCTCCCATTTCCCCAGTCCCCTCCCCAGTCCCTGACCCTCCCAAGTCCCTGCCCCTCCCAGGTCCCAAGTCTTCTCCAAGTCCCTGCCCCTCCCATGTTCCCAGTCCCCACCCCAGTCCCTGCCCCTCCCATTTCCGCAGTCCCCTTCCAATTCCCCAGTCCCCTCCCAACTCCCTGCCCCTCCCAAGTCCACAGTCCCCTCCCAAGTCCCTGCGCCTCCCATGTCCCCAGTCCCATCCCCAGTCCCTGCCCCTCCCAAATCCCTGCCCCTCCCAGGTCCCAAGTCTTCTCCCAAGTCCCTGCCCCTCCCATGTTCCCAGTCCCCACCCCAGTCCCCTGCCCCTCCCATGTCCCCAGTCCCCTCCCATGTCCCCTCCCAAGTCCCTGCTCCTCCCAAGTCCCTGCCCCTCCCATGTCCACAGTCCCCTCCCAAGTCCCTGTGCCTCCCATGTCCCCAGTCCCCTCCCCAGTCCCTGCCCCTCCCAAGTCCCCAGTCCCCTCCCCAGTCCCTGCCCCTCCCAAATGCCTGCCCCTCCCATGCCAGCACTCCGCACCCATATCCCCAGTCCCTTCCCAGGTCCCTGCCCCTCTCATGTTCCCTGTCCCCTCCCCAGTCCCTGCTTCTCCCATGTCCCCACTCCCTTCCCAGGTCCCTGCCCCTCCCATGTTCCCTCTCCCCTCCCCAGTCCCTGCTTCTCCCAAGTCCCTCGTCCCCTCCCATGTCCCCAGTCCCCTCCCGTGTCCCCAGTCCCCTCCAAGTCCCTGCCCCTCCCAAGTCCCTCGTCCCCTCCCATGTCCCCAGTCCCCTCCCAAGTCCCTGCCCCTCCCAAGTCCCTGCCCCTCCCATGTCCCCAGTCCCCTCCCAAGTCACTGCCCCTCCCATGTCCCCACTCCCCTCCCAATTGCCTGCCCCTCCCAAGTCCCTGCCCCTCCCAAGTCCCTAGTCCCTTCCCATGTCCCCAGTTCCCTCCCAAGTCCCTCGTCCCCTCCCATGTCCCCAGTCCCCTCCCAAGTCCCTGCCCCTCCCAAGTCCCTGCGCCTCCCATGTCCCCAGTCCCCTCCCAAGTCACTGCCCCTCCCATGTCCCCAGTCCCCTCCCAACTGCCTGCCCCTCCCAAGTCCCGGCCCTTCCGAAGTCCCTAGTCCCTTCCCATGTCCCCAGTTCCCTCCCAAGTCCCTCGTCCCCTCCCATGTCCCCAGTCCCCTCCCAAGTCCCTGCCCCTCCCAAGACCCTGCCCCTCCCATGTTCCCAGTCCCCGCCCCAGTCCCTCCCCCTCACATGTCCGCAGTCCCCCTCCCATGTCCCCAGTCCCTTCCCAGGTCCCTGCCCCTCCCATGTTCCCTGTCTCCTCCCCAGTCCCTGCCCCTCCCATGTCCCCAGTCCCCTCCCAGTTCCCTGCCCCTCCCATGATCCCTGTCCCCTCCCCAGTCCCTGCCCCTCCCATGTCCCCATTCCCCTCCCAACTGCCTACCCCTCCCAAGTCCCTGCCCCTCCCATTTCCCGAGTCCCCTCCCCAGTCCCTGCCCTTCCCAAGTCCGCAGTCCCTTCCCAAGTCCCTGCCCCTCCCATGTCCCCAGTCCCCTCCGATGTCCCCAGTCCTCTCCCAAGTCCCTGCCCCTCCCATGTTCCCAGTCCCCTCCCCAGTCCCTGCCCCTCCCATGTCCCCAGTCCCCTCCCAACTGCCTGCCCCTCCCAAGTCCCTTCCCCTCCCATTTCCCCAGTCCCCTCCCCAGTCCCTGCCCCTCCCAAGTCCCCAGTCCCCCTCCCAAGTCCCTGACCCTCCCATGTTCCCAGTCCCCTCCCCAGTCCCTGCCCCTAACATGTCCCCAGTCCCCTCCCAAGTCCCCAGTCTCCTCCCAAGTCCCTGCCCCTCCCATGTTCCCAGTCCCCTCCCCAGTCCCTGCCCCTCCCATGTTCACAGTCCCCTCCCAACTCACTGCCCCTCCCATGTCCCCAGTCCCCTCCCACCTACCTGCCCCTCCCAAGTCCTTTGTCCCCTCACATGTGCCCAGTCCCCTCCCAAGTCCCTGCCCCTCCCAAGTCCCTGCCCCTCCCAGGGCCCTAGTCCCCGCCTAAGTCCCTGAGCCTCCCATGTCCCCAGTCCCCTCCCCAGTCCCTGCCCTTTCCAAGTCCCCAGTCACTTCCCAAGTCCCCAGTCCCCTCCCAAGTCCCTGCCCCTCCCATGTCCCCAGTCCCCTCCCATGTCCCCAGTCCCCTCCCAAGTCCCTGACCCTGCCATGTTCCCAGTCCCCTCCCCAGTCCCTGCCCCTCCCATGTTCCTAGTCCCCTCCCCAGTCCCTCCCCCTCCCATGTCCACAGTCCCCTCCCAAGTCACTGCCCCTCCCATGTCCCCAGTCCCCACCCAACTCCCTGCCCCTCCCAAGTCCCTGCCCTTCCCAAGTCCCCAATCCCCTCCCAAGTCCCTGCCCCTCCCATGTCCCCAGTCCCCTCCCCAGTCCCTGCCCCTCCCAAGTCCCTGCCCCTCCCATGTCCCCAGTCCCCCTCCCATGTCCACAGTCCCCTCCCAAGTCCCTGCCCCTCCCATGTCCCCAGTCCCCTCCCAACTGACTGCCCCTCCCAAGTCCCTGCCCCTCTCAAGTCCCTGACCATCCCATGTCCACAGTCCCCTCCCAAGTCCCTGCCGCTCCCATTTCCCAAGTCCCCTCCCAACTTCCTGCCCCTCCCAAGTCCCTGGCCCTCCCAGGTCCCTAGTCCCCTCCCATGTCCCGAGTCCCTTCCCAAGTCCCTGCCCCTCCCAGGTCCCTAGTCCCCTCCCAAGTCCCTGTACCTCCCATGTCCACAGACCCCTCCCCAGTCCCTGCCCCTCCCAAGTCCCTGCCCCTCCCGTGTCCGCCGTCCCCTCCCAGTCCCTTCCCCTCCCAAGTCCCTAGTCCCCTCCCATGTCCCCAGTCCCCGCCCCAGTCCCTGCCCCTCCCAAGTCCCTGCCCCGCCCATGTTCCCAGTCCCCTCCCAAGTCCCTGCCCCTCCCATGTCCCCAGTCCCCTCCCAAGTCCCAGGCCCTCCCATATCCCCAGTCCCCCTCCCCAGTCCCTGCCCCTCCCAAATCCCTGCCCCTCCCAGGTCCCAAGTCTTCTCCCAAGTCCCTGCTCCTCCCATATTCCCAGTCCCCACCCCAGTCCCTGCCCCTCCCATGTCCCCAGTCCCCTCCCAAGTCCCCAGTCCTCTCCCAAGTCCCTGCCACTACCATGTCCACAGTCCCCTCCCAAGTCCCCAGTCCCCTCCCAACTCCCTGCCCCTCCCAAGTCCACTGTCCCCTCCTAAGTCCCTGTGCCTCCCATGTCCCCAGTCCCCTCCCCAGTCCCTGCCCCTCCCAAATCCCTGCCCCTCCCAGGTCCCAAGTCTTCTCCCAAGTCCCTGCCCCTCCCATGTTCCCAGTCCCCACCCCAGTCCCTGCCCCTCCCATGTCCCCAGTCCCCTCCCATGTCCCCAGTCCCCTCCCAAGTCCCTGCTCCTCCCAAGTCCCTTCCCCTCCCATGTCCACAGTCCCCTCCCAAGTCCCTGTGCCTCCCATGTCCCCAGTCCCCTCCCCAGTCCCAGCCCCTCCCAAGTCCTCAGTCCCCTCCCAAGTCCCTGCCCCTCCCATGTCCCCAGTCCCCTCCCAACTGCCTGCCCCTCCCCAGTCCCTGCCCCTCCAAAATCCCTGCCCCTCCCATGTTCGCAGTCCCCTCCCATGTCATGTCCCCAGTCCCCTCCCATGTCACCAGTCCCCTCCCCAGTCCCTGCCCCTCCCATTTCCCCAGTCCCCTCCCCAGTTCATGCCCCGCCCAAGTCCCCAGTCCCCTCCCAAGTCCCTGACCCTCCCATGTTCCCAGTCCCATCCCCTCCCATGTCCCCAGTCCCCTACCAAGTACCTGCCCCTCCCATATTCCTAGTCCCCTCCCCAGTCCCTGCCCCTCCCATGTCCACAGTCCCCTCCCAACTGCCTGCCCCTCCCAAGTCCCTGGCCCTCCCAAGTCCTTAGTCCCTTCCCATGTCCCCAGTCCCCTCCCAAGTCCCAGCCCCTCCCATGTCCCCAGTCCCCTCCCAAATCCCTGCCCCCTCCTCCCAGGTCCCAAGTCTTCTCCCAAGTCCTTGCCCCTCCCATGTTCCCAGTCCCCATCCCATTCCCTGCCCCTCCCATGTCCCCAGTCCCCTCCCATGTCCCCAGTCCCCTCCCAAGTCCCTGCCCCTCCCAAGTCCCTGCCCCTCCCATGTCCACAGTCGCCTCCCAAGTCCCTGTGCCTCCCATGTCCACAGTCCCCTCCCAAGTCCCCAGTCCCCTCCCCAGTCCCTGCCCCTCCCATGTCCACAGTCCCCTCCCAAGTCCCCAGGCCCCTCCCAAGTCCCAGCCACTCCCATGTCCCCAGTCCCCTCCCCAGTCCCTGCCCCTCCCAAATCCCTGCCCCTCCCAGGTCCCAAGTCTTCTCCAAAGTCCCTGCCCCTCCCATGTTCCCAGTCCCCACCCCAGTCCCTGCCCCTCCCATGTCCCCAGTCCCCTCCCAAGTCCCCAGTCCTCTCCCAAGTCCCTGCCCCTCCCATGTCCACAGTCCCCTCCCAAGTCCCCAGTCCCCTCCCAAGTCCCTGCCCCTCCCATGTCCACAGTCCCCTCCCAAATCCCTGCTCCTCCCATTTCCCCAGTCCCCTCCCTAGTCCCTGCCCCTCCCAAGTCCCTGCCCCTCCCAGGTCCCAAGTCTTCTCCCAAGTCCCTGCCCCTCCCATGTTCCCAGTCCCCACCCCAGTCCCTGCCCCTCCCATTTCCTCAGTCCCCTCCCAATTCCCCAGTCCCCTCCCAACTCCCTGCCCCTCCCAAGTCCACAGTCCCCTCCCAAGTTCCTGCGCCTCCCATGTCCCCAGTCCCCTCCCCAGTCCCTGCCCCTCCCAAATCCCTGCCCCTCCCAGGTCCCAAGTCTTCTCCCAAGTCCCTGCCCCTCCCATGTTCCCAGTCCCCACCCCAGTCCCTGCCCCTCCCATGTCCCCAGTCCCCTCCCATGTCCCCAGTCCCCTCCCAAGTCCCTGCTCCTCCCCAGTCCCTGTCCCTCCCAAGTCCTCAGTCCCCTCCCAAGTCCCTGCCCCTCCCATGTCCCCAGTCCCCTCCCAACTGCCTGCCCCTCCCCAGTCCCTGCCCCTCCCAAATCCCTGCCCCTCCCATGTCCGCAGTCCCCTCCCATGTCATGTCCCCAGTCCCCTCCCATGTCACCAGTCCCCCTCCCCAGTCCCTGCCCCTCCCATTTCCCCAGTCCCCTCCCCAGTTCATGCCCCGCCCAAGTCCCCAGTCCCCTCCCCAGTCCCTGACCCTCCCATGTTCCCAGTCCCCTCCCCTCCCATGTCCCCAGTCCCCTCCCAAGTCCCTGCCCCTCCCATATTCCTAGTCCCCTCCCCAGTCCCTGCCACTCCCATGTCCACAGTCCCCTCCCAACTGCCTTCCCCTCCCAAGTCCCTGGCCCTCCCAAGTCCTTAGTCCCTTCCCATGTCCCCAGTCCCCTCCCAAATCCCAGCCCCTCCCATGTCCCCAGTCCCCTCCAAAGTCCCTGCCCCTCCCAAATCCCTGCCCCTCCCAGGTCCCAAGTCTTCTCCCAAGTCCCTGCCCCTCCCATGTTCCCAGTCCCCATCCCAGTCCCTGCCCCTCCCATGTCCCAGTCCCCTCCCATGTCCCCAGTCCCCTCCCAAGTCCCTGCCCCTCCCAAGTCCCTGCCCCTCCCATGTCCACAGTCCCCTCCCAAGTCCCCAGTCCCCTCCCAAGTCCCTGCCCCTCCCAAGTCCACAGTCCCCTCCCAAATCCCTGCGCCTCCCATGTCCCCAGTCCCCTCCCCAGTCCCTGCCCCTCCCAAATCCCTGCCCCTCCCAGGTCCCAAGTCTTCTCCCAAGTCCCTGCCCCTCCCATGTTCCCAGTCCCCACCCCAGTCCCTGCCCCTCCCATGTCCCCAGTCCCCTCCCATGTCCCCAGTCCCCTCCCAAGTCCCTGCCCCTCCCAAGTCCCTGCCCCTCCCAAGTCCGCAGTCCCCTCCCAATTCCCCAGTCCCCTCCCAAGTCCCTGCCCCTCCCAAGTCCACAGTCCCCTCCCAAATCCCTGCGCCTCCCATGTCCCCAGTCCCTGCCCCTCCCAGGTCCCAAGTCTTCTCCCAAGTCCCTGCCCCTCCCATGTCCCCAGTCCCCTCCCCAGTCCCTGCCCTTCCCAAATCCCTGCCCCTCCCAGGTCCCAAGTCTTCTCCCAAGTCCCTGCCCCTCCCATGTTCCCAGTCCCCACCCCAGTCTCTGCCCCTCCCATGTCCCCAGTCCCCTCCCATGTCCCCACTCCCCTCCCAAGTCCCTGCCCCTCCCAAGTCCCTGCCCCTCCCAAGTCCGCAGTCCCCTCCCAAGTCCCTGCCCCTCCCATGTCCCTTGTCCCCTCCCAACTGCCTGCCCCTCCCCAGTCCCTGCCCCTCCCAAATCCCTGCCCCTCCCATGTCCGCAGTCCCCTCCCATGTCATGTCCCCAGTCCCCTCCCCAGTCCCTGCCCCTCCCATTTCCCCAGTCCCCTCCCCAGTTCATGCCCCGCCCAAGTCCCCAGTCCCCTCCCAAGTCCCTGACCCTCCCATGTTCCCAGTCCCCTACCCTCCCATGTCCCCAGTCCCCTCCCAAGTCCCTGCCCCTCCCATGTCCCCAGTCCCCTCCCCAGTCCCTGCCCCTCCCAAATCCCTGCCCCTCCCAGGTCCCAAGTCTTCTCCCAAGTCCCTGCCCCTCCCATGTTCCCAGTCCCCACCCCAGTCCCTGTCCCTCCCATGTCCCCAGTCCTCTCCCAAGTCCCCAGTCCTCTCCCAAGTCCCTGCCCCTCCCATGTCCACAGTCCCCTCCCAAGTCCCCAGTCCCCTCCCAAGTCCCTGCCCCTCCCATTGTCCACAGTCCCCTCCCATGTCCCTGCTCCTCGCATTTCCCCAGTCCCCTCCCCAGTCCCTGACCCTCCCAAGTCCCTGCCCCTCCCAGGTCCCAAGTCTTCTCCCAAGTCCTGCCCCTCCCATGTTCCCAGTCCCCACCCCAGTCCCTGCCCCTCCCATTTCCGCAGTCCCCTCCCAATTCCCCAGTCCCCTCCCAACTCCCTGCCCCTCCCAAGTCCACAGTCCCCTCCCAAGTCCCTGCGCCTCCCATGTCCCCAGTCCCATCCCCAGTCCCTGCCCCTCCCAAATCCCTGCCCCTCCCAGGTCCCAAGTCTTCTCCCAAGTCCCTG
>JAUMJM010000493.1:0-48498 GCA_033558235.1 Neomorphus geoffroyi
AGGGGATTGGGGACTTGGGAGTGGAGTGGGGACATGGGAGGGGCAGGGACTTGGGAAGGGCAGGGACTGGGGAGGGGACTGGGGGACATGGGAGGGGCAGGGACTTGGGAGGGGCAGGGACTGGGGAGGGGACTGGGGACATGGGATGGTCAGGACTTGGGAAGGGGACTGGGGACATGGGAGGGGCAGGGGACTTGGGTGTAGCAGGGACTGGGGAGGGGACTGGGGACATGGGAGGGGCAGGGACTTGGGAGGGGCAGGGAATGGGGAGGGGACTGGGGACATGGGAGGGGCTGGGACTTGGGAGGGGACTGGGAAATGGGAGGGGCAGGGACTTGGGAGGGGACTGGTAACATGGGAGGGGGCAGGGACTTGGGAAGGGCAGGGACTGGGGAGGGGAATGGGGACGTGGGATGGGGCAGGGACTTGGGAGGGGACTGGGGAAATGGGAGGGGCAGGGACTGGGGAGGGGACTGGGGTCTTGGGAGGGGCAGGGACTGGGGAGGGGACTGGGGTCTTGGGAGGGACAGGGATTGGGGAGGGGACTGGGGACATGGGAGGGGCAGGGACTTGGGAAGGGCAGGGACTGGGAGGGGAATGGGGACATGGGAGGGGCAGAGACTTGGGAGGGGACTGGGGACATGGGAGGGGCAGGGACTTGGGAGTGGCAGGGACTGGGGAGGGGACTGGGGACATGGGAGGGGATTGGGGACTTGGGAGGGGGAGTGGGGACATGGGAGGGGCAGGGTCTTATGAGTGGCAGGGACTGGGGAGGGGACTGGGGACATGGGAGGGGCAGGGACTTGGGAGGGGACTGGGGACATGGGAGGGGCAGGGACTTGGGAGTGGCAGGGACTGGGGAGGGGACTGGGGACATTGGAGGGGATTGGGGACTTGGGAGTGGACTGGGGACATGGGAGGGGTAGGGACTTGGGAGTGGCAGGGACTTGGGAGGGGACTGGTAACATGGGAGGGGCAGGGACTTGGGAGGGGCAGGGACTAGGGAGGGGGACTGGGGACATGGGAGGGGCAGGGACTTGGGAGTGGCAGGGACTGGGGAGGGGGACTGGGGACATGGGAGGGGCAGGGACTGGGAGGGGCAGGGACTGGGGAGGGGACTGGGGAAATGTGAGGGGCAGGGACTTGGGAGGGGGACTGGGGACATGGGAGGGGCAGGGACTTGGGAGTGGCAGGGACTGGGGAGGGGACTGGGGACATGGGAGGGGCAGGGACTTGGGAGGGGGACTGGGGACATGGGAGGGGCAGGGACTTGGGAGTGGCAGGGACTGGGGAGGGGACTGGGGACATGGGAGGGGGAGGGACTTGGGAGGGGCAGGGACTTGGGAGGGGACTGGGGACATGGAGGGGCAGGGACTTGGGAGGGGACTGGGGACATGGGAGGGGCAGGGACTTGGGAGTGGCAGGGACTGGGGAGGGGACTGGGGACATGGGAGGGGGAGGGGACTTGGGAGGGGCAGGGACTTGGGAGGGGACTGGGGAAATGGGAGGGGCAGGGACTTGGGAGGGGCAGGGACTTGGGACGGCACTGGGGACATGGGAGGGGCAGGGACTTGGGAGTGGCAGGGACTGGGGAGGGTGGGGAGTGGCAGGGGGGTGGGGAGGACTGGGGACATGGGAGGGGCAGGGACTTGGGAGTGGCAGGGACTGGGGAGGGGACTGGGGACATGGGAGGGGGCAGGGACTTGGGAAGGGCAGGGACTGGGGAGGGGAATGGGGACATGGGAGGGACAGGGACTTGGGAGGGCACTGGGGACATAGGAGGGCAGGGACTTGGGAGTGGCAGGGACTGGGGAGGGGACTGGGGGACATGGGAGGGGATTGGGGACTTGGGAGGGGACTGGGGACATGGGAGGGGCAGGGACTTGGGAGTGGCAGGGACTGGGGAGGGGACTGGGGACATGGAGGGGCAGGGACTTGGGAGGGGCAGGGACTGGGGAGGGGACTGGGGACATGGGAGGTGCAGGGACTTGGAAGGGGGACTGGGGAAATGGGAGGGGCAGGGACTGGGGAGGGGGACTGGGGTCTTGGGAGGGACAGGGATTGGGGAGGGGGACTGGGGACATGGGAGGGGGCAGGGACTTGGGAAGGGCAGGGACTGGGGAGGGGAATGGGGACATGGGAGGGGCAGGGACTTGGGAGGGGACTGGGGACATGGGAGTGGCAGGGACTTGGAAGTGGCAGGGACTTGGGAGGGGACTGGGGACATGGGAGGGGCAGGGACTTGGGAGTGGCAGGGACTGGGGAGGGGACTGGGGACTTGGGAGGGGCAGGGACTTGGGAGGGGACTGGGGACATGGGAGGGGACTGGGGACATGGGAGGGGCAGAGACTTGGGAGTGGCAGGGACTGGGGAGGGGGACTGGGGACATGGGAGGGGCATGGGACTTGGGAGTGGCAGGGACTGGGAGGGGACTGGGGACATGGGAGGGGCAGGGACTTGGGAGGGGCAGGGACTTGGAGGGGACTGGGGACATGGAGGGGCAGGGACTTGGGAGGGGGCAGGGACCTGGGGAGGGGACTGGGGAAATGGGAGGGGCAGGGACTGGGGAGGGGACTGGGGGTCTTGGGAGGGACAGGGATTGGGGAGGGGACTGGGGACATGGGAGGGGCAGGGACTTGGGAAGGGCAGGGACTGGGGAGGGGAATGGGGACATAGGAGGGGCAGGGACTTGGGAGGGGACTGGGGACATGGGAGTGGCAGGGACTTGCAAGTGGCAGGGACTGGGGAGGGGACTGGGGACATGGGAAGGGTAGGGACTTGGGAGGGGCAGGGGACTTGGGAGGGGACTGGGGAAATGGGAGGGGCAGGGTCTTGGGAGTGGCAGGGACTGGGGAGGGGAATGGGGAGACATGGGAGGGGCAGGTGACTTGGAAGGGACTGGGGACATGGGAGGGGCAGGGACTTGGGAGTGGCAGGGACTGGGGAGGGGACTGGGGACATGGGAGGGGATTGGGGACTTGGGAGGGGAGTGGGGACATGGGAGGGGCAGGGACTTGGGAGGGGGACTGGTAACAAGGGAGGGGCAGGGTCTTATGAGTGGCAGGGACTGGGGAGGGGACTGGGGATATGGGAGGGGCAGGGACTTGGGAGGGGACTGGGGACATGGGAGGGGCAGGGACTTGGGAGCGGCAGGGACTGGGGAGGGGACTGGGGACATGGGAGGGGATTGGGGACTTGGGAGTGGACTGGGGACATGGGAGGGGCAGGGACTTGGGAGTGGCAGGGACTTGGGAGGGGACTGGGGGACATGGGAGGGTCAGGGACTTGGGAGGGGACTGGGGACATGGGAGGGGATTGGGGACTTGGGAGGGGACTGGGGACATGGGAGTGGCAGGGACTGGGGAGGGGACTGGGGACATGGGATGGGCAGGGACTTGGGAGTGTCAGGGACTGGGGAGGGGACTGGGGACATGGGAGGGGATTGGGGACTTGGGAGAGGACTGGGGACATGGGAGGGGCAGGGACTTGGAGGGGCAGGGACTGGGGAGGGGACTGGGGACATGGGAGGTGCAGGGACTTGGAAGGGGACTGGGGAAATGGGAGGGGCAGGGACTGGGGAGGGGACTGGGGTCTTGGGAGGGGCAGGGACTGGGGAGGGGACTGGGGACATGGGAGGGGCAGGGACTTGGGAGGGGACTGGGGACATGGGAGGGGCAGGGACTTGGGAGTGGCAGGGACTGGGGAGGGGACTGGGAACATGGGAGGGGATTGGGGACTTGGAGTGGACTGGGGACATGAGAGGGGCAGGGACTTGGGAAGGGCCGGGACTGGGGAGGGGATTGGGGACTTGGGAGGGGGACTGGGGACATGGGAGTTGCAGGGACTGGGGAGGGGACTGGGGACATGGGAGGGGCAGGGACTTTTGGGAGGGGACTGGGGACATGGGAGGGGATTGGGACTTGGGAGGGGACTGGGGACATGGGAGTGGCACGGACTGGGGAGGGGACTGGGGACATGGGATGGGCAGGGACTTGGGAGTGGCAGGGACTGGGGAGGGGGACTGGGGGACATGGGAGGGGATTGGGGACTTGGGAGAGGACTGGGGACATGGGAGGGGCAGGGGACTTGGGAGGGGCAGGGACTGGGAGGGGACTGGGGACATGGGAGGTGCAGGGACTTGGAAGGGGACTGGGGAAATGGGAGGGGCAGGGACTGGGGAGGGGACTGGGGTCTTGGGAGGGGCAGGGACTGGGGAGGGGACTGGGGACATGGGAGGGGCAGGGACTTGGGAGGGGACTGGGGACATGGGAGGGGCAGGACTTGGGAGTGGCAGGGACTGGGGAGGGGACTGGGAACATGGGAGGGGATTGGGGACTTGGGAGTGGACTGGGGACATGAGAGGGGCAGGGACTTGGGAAGGGCCGGGACTGGGGAGGGGATTGGGGACTTGGGAGGGGACTGGGGACATGGGAGTTGCAGGGACTGGGGAGGGGACTGGGGACATGGGAGGGGCAGGGACTTTTGGGAGGGGACTGGGGACATGGGAGGGGCAGGGACTTGGGTGGGGACTGGGGACATGGGAGGGGCAGGGACATGGGAGGGGCAGGGACTGGGGGAGGGGACTGGGGACATGGGAGGGTGCAGGGACTTGGAAGGGGGACTGGGGTCTTGGGAGGGGCAGGGACTGGGGAGGGGACTGGGGACAAGGGAGGGACAGGGATTGGGGAGGGGACTGGGGACATGGGAGGGGCAGGGACTTGGGAAGGGGGCAGGGGGACTGGGGAGGGGAATGGGGACATGGGAGGGGCAGGACTGGGGAGGGGACTGGGGACATGGGAGTGGCAGGGACTTGGAAGTGGCAGGGACTGGGGAGGGGACTGGGGACATGGGAGGGACTGGGGACTTAGTAGGGGCAGGGACTGGGGAGGGGACTGGGGAAATGGGAGGGGCAGGGACTTGGGAGGGGACTGGGGAAATGGGAGGGGCAGGGACTTGGGAGTGGCAGGGACTGGGGAGGGGACTGGGGACATGGGAGGTGCAGGGACTTGGGAGGGGACTGGGGACATGGGAGGGGGGGACTGGGACATGTGGCAGACTGGAGGGCAGGAACTGGGGAGGGGACTGGGGACATGGGAGGGGCAGGGACTTGGGAGGGGCAGGGACTTGGGAGGGGACTGGGGCATGGGAGGGGCAGGGACTTGGGTGGGGACTGGGGAAATGGGAGGGGCAGGGACTGGGGAGGGGACTGGGGTCTTGGGAGGGGCAGGGACTGGGGAGGGGACTGGGGACATGGGAGGGGATTGGGGACTTGGGAGGGGACTGGGGACATGGGGAGGGGCAGGGACTTGGGAGTGGCAGGGACTGGGGAGGGGACTGGGGACATGGGAGGGGATTGGGAACTTGGGAGGGGACTGGGGACATGGGAGGGGCAGGGACTTGGGAGTGGCAGGGACTGGGGGAGGGGACTGGGGTCTTGGGAGGGGCAGGGACTGGGAGGGGACTGGGGACATGGGAGGGGATTGGGGACTTGGGAGGGGACTGGGGACATGGGAGGGGCAGGGACTTGGGAGTGGCAGGGACTGGGGAGGGGACTGGGGACATGGGAGGGGGCAGGGACTTGGAGTTGCAGGAACTGGGGAGGGGACTGGGGACATGGGAGGGGCAGGGACTTGGGGGGGGCAGGGACTTGGGAGGGGGACTGGGGACATGGGAGGGGCAGGGACTTGGGTGGGGACTGGGGACATTGGAGGGGCAGGGACTTGGGAGGGGCAGGGACTGGGGAGGGGACTGGGGACATGGGAGGTGCAGGGACTTGGAAGGGGACTGGGGAAATGGGAGGGGCAGGGACTGGGGAGGGGACTGGGGTCTTGGGAGGGGCAGGGACTGGGGAGGGGACTGGGGTCTTGGGAGGGACAGGGATTGGGGAGGGGACTGGGGACATGGGAGGGGCAGGGACTTGGGAAGGGCAGGGACTGGGGAGGGGAATGGGGACATGGGAGGGGCAGGGACTTGGGAAGGGACTGGGGACATGGGAGGTGCAGGGACTTGGGAGTGGCAGGGACTGGGGAGGGGACTGGGGGACATGGGAGGGGATTGGGGACTTGGGAGGGGAGTGGGGACATGGGAGGGGCAGGGACTTGGGAGGGGACTGGTAATATGGAGGGGCAGGGTCTTATGAGTGGCAGGGACTGGGGAGGAAACTCGGGACATGGGAGGGTATTGGGGACTTGGGAGGGGACTGGGGACATGGGAGGGGCAGGGACTTGGGAGTGGCAGGGACTGGGGAGGGGACTGGGGACATGGGAGGGTATTGGGTACTTGGGAGTGGACTGGGGACATGGGAGGGGCAGGGACTTGGGAGTGGCAGGGACTGTGGAGGGGACTGGGGACATGGGAGGGGATTGGGGACTTGGGAGGGGACTGGGGACATGGGAGGGGCAGGGACTTGGGAGTGGCAGGGACTTTGGAGGGGACTGGGGACATGGGAGGGGATTGGGGACTTGGGAGAGGACTGGGGACATGGGAGGGGCAGGGACTTGGGAGTGGCAGGGACTGTGGAGGGGACTGGGGACATGGGAGGGGATTGGGGACTTGGGAGGGGACTGGGGACATGGGAGGGGCAGGGACTTAGGAGTGGCAGGGACTGGGGAGGGGACTGGGGACATGGGAGGGGCAGGGACTTGGGAGGGGCAGGGACTTGGGAGGGGACTCGGGACATGGGAGGGGCAGGGACTTGGGAGGGGACTGGGGACATGGGAGGGGCAGGGACTTGGGAGTGGCAGGGACTGGGGAGGGGACTGGGGACATGGGAGGGGCAGGGACTTGGGAGGGGACTGGGGACATGGGAGGGGAAGGGACTTGGGAGTGGCAGGGACTGGGGAGGGGACTGGGGACATGGGAGGGGCAGGGACTTGGGAGGGGCAGGGACTTGGGAGAGGACTGGGGACATGGGAGGGGCAGGGACTTGGGTGGGGACTGGGGACATGGGAGGGGCAGGGACTTGGGAGGGGACTGGGGTCTTGGGAGGGGCAGGGACTGGGGAGGGGACTGGGGACATGGGAGGGTATTGGGGACTTGGGAGGGGACTGGGGACATGGGAGGGGCAGGGACTTGGGAGTGGCAGGGACTGGGGAGGGGACTGGGGACATGGGAGGGCATTGGGGACTTGGGAGGGGACTGGGGACATGGGAGGGGCAGGGACTTGGGAGTGGCAGGGACTGTGGAGGGGACTGGGGACATGGGAGGGGATTGGGGACTTGGGAGGGGACTGGGGACATGGGAGGGGCAGGGACTTGGGAGTGGCAGGGACTGGGGAGGGGACTGGGGACATGGGAGGGGCAGGGACATGGGAGGGGCAGGGACTTGGGAGGGGACTGGGGACATGGGAGGGCAGGGACTTGGGAGGGTACTGGGGACATGGGAGGGGCAGGGACTTGGGAGTGGCAGGGACTGGGGAGGGGACTGGGGACATGGGAGGGGCAGGGAACTTGGGAGGGGACTGGGGACATGGGAGGGGCAGGGACTTGGGAGTGGCAGGGACTGGGGAGGGGACTGGGGACATGGGAGGGGCAGGGACTTGGGAGGGGCAGGGACTTGGGAGGGGACTGGGGACATGGGAGGGGCAGGGACTTGGGTGGGGACTGGGACATGGGGAGGGGCAGGGACTGGGGAGGGGACTGGGGTCTTGGGAGGGGCAGGGGACTGGGGAGGGGACTGGGGACATGGGAGGGTATTGGGGACTTGGGAGGGGACTGGGGACATGGGAGGGGCAGGGACTTGGGAGGGGACTGGTAACAAGGGAGGGGCAGGGTCTTATGAGTGGCAGGGACTGGGGAGGGGACTGGGGATATGGGAGGGGCAGGGACTTGGGAGGGGACTGGGGACATGGGAGGGGCAGGGACTTGGGAGCGGCAGGGACTGGGGAGGGGACTGGGGACATGGGAGGGGATTGGGGACTTGGAGTGGACTGGGGACATGGGAGGGGCAGGGACTTGGGAGTGGCAGGGACTTGGGGAGGGGACTGGGGACATGGGAGGGTCAGGGACTTGGGAGGGGACTGGGGGACATGGGAGGGGATTGGGGACTTGGGAGGGGACTGGGGACATGGAGTGGCAGGGACTGGGGAGGGGACTGGGGACATGGGTATGGGGCAGGGACTTGGGAGTGGCAGGGACTGGGAGGGGACTGGGGACATGGGAGGGGATTGGGGACTTGGGAGAGGACTGGGGACATGGGAGGGCAGGGACTTGGGAGGGGCAGGGACTGGGGAGGGGACTGGGGACATGGGAGGTGCAGGGACTTGGAAGGGGACTGGGGAAATGGGAGGGGCAGGGACTGGGGAGGGGACTGGGGTCTTGGGAGGGGCAGGGACTGGGGAGGGGACTGGGGACATGGGAGGGGCAGGGACTTGGGAGGGGACTGGGGACATGGGAGGGGCAGGGACTTGGGAGTGGCAGGGACTGGGGAGGGGACTGGGAACATGGGAGGGGATTGGGGACTTGGGAGTGGACTGGGGACATGAGAGGGGCAGGGACTTGGAAGGGCCGGGACTGGGGAGGGGATTGGGGACTTGGGAGGGGACTGGGGACATGGGAGTTGCAGGGACTGGGGAGGGGACTGGGGACATGGGAGGGGCAGGGACTTTTGGGAGGGGACTGGGGACATGGGAGGGGATTGGGGACTTGGGAGGGGACTGGGACATGGGAGTGGCACGGACTGGGGAGGGGACTGGGGACATGGGATGGCAGGGACTTGGGAGTGGCAGGGACTGGGGAGGGGACTGGGGACATGGGAGGGGATTGGGGACTTGGGAGAGGACTGGGGACATGGGAGGGGCAGGGACTTGGGAGGGGCAGGGACTGGGGAGGGGACTGGGGACATGGGAGGTGCAGGGACTTGGAAGGGGACTGGGGAAATGGGAGGGGCAGGGACTGGGGAGGGGACTGGGGTCTTGGGAGGGGCAGGGACTGGGGAGGGGACTGGGGACATGGGAGGGGCAGGGGACTTGGGAGGGGACTGGGGACATGGGAGGGGCAGGGACTTGGGAGTGGCAGGGACTGGGGAGGGGACTGGGAACATGGGAGGGGATTGGGGACTTGGGAGTGGACTGGGGACATGAGAGGGGCAGGGACTTGGGAAGGGCCGGGACTGGGGAGGGGATTGGGGACTTGGGAGGGGACTGGGGACATGGGAGTTGCAGGGACTGGGGAGGGGACTGGGGACATGGGAGGGGCAGGGACTTTTGGGAGGGGACTGGGGACATGGGAGGGGCAGGGACTTGGGTGGGGACTGGGGACATGGGAGGGGCAGGGACATGGAGGGGCAGGGACTGGGGAGGGGACTGGGGACATGGGAGGGTGCAGGGACTTGGAAGGGGACTGGGGTCTTGGGAGGGGCAGGGATCTGGGGAGGGGACTGGGGACAAGGGAGGGACAGGGATTGGGGAGGGGACTGGGGACATGGGAGGGGCAGGGACTTGGGAAGGGCAGGGACTGGGGAGGGGAATGGGGACATGGGAGGGGCAGGGACTGGGGAGGGGACTGGGGACATGGGAGTGGCAGGGACTTGGAAGTGGCAGGGACTGGGGAGGGGACTGGGGACATGGGAGGGGACTGGGACTTAGTAGGGGCAGGGACTGGGGAGGGGACTGGGGAAATGGGAGGGGCAGGGACTTGGGAGGGGTCTGGGGAAATGGGAGGGGCAGGGACTTGGGAGTGGCAGGGACTGGGGAGGGGACTGGGGACATGGGAGGTGCAGGGACTTGGGAGGGGACTGGGGACATGGGAGGGGCAGGGACTTGGGAGTGGCAGGAACTGGGGAGGGGACTGGGGACATGGGAGGGGCAGGGACTTGGGAGGGGCAGGGACTTGGGAGGGGACTGGGGGACATGGGAGGGGCAGGACTTGGGTGGGGACTGGGGAAATGGGAGGGGCAGGGACTGGGGAGGGGACTGGGGTCTTGGGAGGGGCAGGGACTGGGGAGGGGACTGGGGACATGGGAGGGGATTGGGGACTTGGGAGGGGACTGGGGACATGGGAGGGGCAGGGACTTGGGAGTGGCAGGGACTGGGGAGGGGACTGGGGACATGGGAGGGGATTGGGAACTTGGGAGGGGACTGGGGACATGGGAGGGGCAGGGACTTGGGAGTGGCAGGGACTGGGGAGGGGACTGGGGTCTTGGGAGGGGCAGGGACTGGGGAGGGGACTGGGGACATGGGAGGGGATTGGGGACTTGGGAGGGGACTGGGGACATGGGAGGGGCAGGGACTTGGGAGTGGCAGGGACTGGGGAGGGGACTGGGGACATGGGAGGGGCAGGGACTTGGGAGTTGCAGGAACTGGGGAGGGGACTGGGGACATGGGAGGGGCAGGGACTTGGGGGGGCAGGGACTTGGGAGGGGACTGGGGACATGGGAGGGGCAGGGACTTGGGTGGGGACTGGGGACATTGGAGGGGCAGGGACTTGGGAGGGGCAGGGACTGGGGAGGGGACTGGGGACATGGGAGGTGCAGGGACTTGGAAGGGGACTGGGGAAATGGGAGGGGCAGGGACTGGGGAGGGACTGGGGTCTTGGGAGGGGCAGGGACTGGGGAGGGGACTGGGGTCTTGGGAGGGACAGGGATTGGGGAGGGGACTGGGGACATGGGAGGGGCAGGGACTTGGGAAGGGCAGGGACTGGGGAGGGGAATGGGGACATGGGAGGGGCAGGGACTTGGGAAGGGACTGGGGACATGGGAGGTGCAGGGACTTGGGAGTGGCAGGGACTGGGGAGGGGACTGGGGACATGGGAGGGGATTGGGGACTTGGGAGGGGAGTGGGGACATGGGAGGGGCAGGGACTTGGGAGGGGACTGGTAATATGGGAGGGGCAGGGTCTTATGAGTGGCAGGGACTGGGGAGGAAACTCGGGACATGGGAGGGTATTGGGGGACTTGGGAGGGGACTGGGGACATGGGAGGGGCAGGAACTTGGAGTGGCAGGGACTGGGGAGGGGACTGGGGGACATGGGAGGGTATTGGGTACTTGGGAGTGGACTGGGGACATGGGAGGGGCAGGGACTTGGGAGTGGCAGGGACTGTGGAGGGACTGGGGACATGGGAGGGGATTGGGGACTTGGGAGGGGACTGGGGACATGGGAGGGGCAGGGACTTGGGAGTGGCAGGGACTTTGGAGGGGACTGGGGACATGGGAGGGGATTGGGGACTTGGGAGAGGACTGGGGACATGGGAGGGGCAGGGACTTGGGAGTGGCAGGGACTGTGGAGGGGACTGGGGACATGGGAGGGGATTGGGGACTTGGGAGGGGACTGGGGACATGGAGGGGCAGGGACTTAGGAGTGGCAGGGACTGGGGAGGGGACTGGGGACATGGGAGGGGCAGGGACTTGGGAGGGGCAGGACTTGGGAGGGGACTCGGGACATGGGAGGGGCAGGGACTTGGGAGGGGACTGGGGACATGGGAGGGGCAGGGACTTGGGAGTGGCAGGGACTGGGGAGGGGACTGGGGACATGGGAGGGGCAGGGACTTGGGAGGGGACTGGGGACATGGGAGGGGAAGGGACTTGGGAGTGGCAGGGACTGGGGAGGGGACTGGGGACATGGGAGGGGCAGGGACTTGGGAGGGGGCAGGGACTTGGGAGAGGACTGGGGACATGGGAGGGGCAGGGACTTGGGTGGGGACTGGGGACATGGGAGGGGCAGGGACTTGGGAGGGGACTGGGGTCTTGGGAGGGGCAGGGACTGGGGAGGGACTGGGGACATGGAGGGTATTGGGGACTTGGGAGGGGACTGGGGACATGGAGGGGCAGGGACTTGGGAGTGGCAGGGACTGGGGAGGGGACTGGGGACATGGGAGGGCATTGGGGACTTGGGAGGGGACTGGGGACATGGGAGGGGCAGGGACTTGGAGTGGCAGGGACTGTGGAGGGGGACTGGGGACATGGGAGGGGATTGGGGAGCTTGGGAGGGGACTGGGGACATGGGAGGGGCAGGGGACTTGGGAGTGGCAGGGACTGGGGAGGGGACTGGGGACATGGGAGGGGCAGGGACATGGGAGGGGCAGGGACTTGGGGAGGGGGACTGGGGACATGGAGGGGCAGGGACTTGGGAGGGTACTGGGGACATGGGAGGGGCAGGGACTTGGGAGTGGCAGGGACTGGGGAGGGGACTGGGGACATGGGAGGGGCAGGGACTTGGGAGGGGACTGGGGACATGGGAGGGGCAGGGACTTGGGAGTGGCAGGGACTGGGGAGGGGACTGGGGACATGGAGGGGCAGGGACTTGGGAGGGGCAGGGACTTGGGAGGGGACTGGGGACATGGGAGGGGCAGGGACTTGGGTGGGGACTGGGGACATGGGAGGGGCAGGGACTGGGGAGGGGACTGGGGTCTTGGGAGGGGCAGGGACTGGGGAGGGGACTGGGGACATGGAGGGTATTGGGGACTTGGGAGGGGACTGGGGACATGGGAGGGGCAGGGACTTGGGTGGGGGACTGGGGACATGGGAGGGGCAGGGACTAGGGAAGGGACTGGGGAAATGGGAGGGGGCAGGACTGGGCAGGGGACTGGGGTCTTGGGAGGGGCAGGGACTGGGGAGGGGGACTGGGGACATGGAGGGTATTGGGGACTTGGGAGGGGACTGGGGACATGGGAGGGGCAGGGACTTGGGAGTGGCAGGGACTGGGGAGGGGACTGGGGACATGGGAGGGGATTGGAACTTGGGAGGGGACTGGGGACATGGGAGGGGCAGGGACTTGGGAGTGGCAGGGACTGGGGAGGGGACTGGGGACATGGGAGGGGATTGGGGACTTGGGAGGGGACTGGGGACATGGGAGGGGCAGGGACTTGGGAGTGGCAGGGACTGTGGAGGGGGACTGGGGACTTGGGAGGGTATTGGGGACTTGGGAGGGGACTGGGGACATGGGAGGGGCAGGGACTTGGGAGTGGCAGGGACTGGGGAGGGGACTGGGGACATGGGAGGGGATTGGGAACTTGGGAGGGACTGGGGACATGGGAGGGGCAGGGACTTGGGAGTGGCAGGGACTGGGGAGGGGGACTGGGGACATGGGAGGGTATTGGGGACTTGGGAGGGGACTGGGGACATGGGAGGGGCAGGGTCTTGGGAGTGGCAGGGACTGGGGAGGGACTGGGGACATGGGAGGGGCAGGTACTTGGGAGTGGCAGGGACTGGGGAGGGGACTGGGGACATGGGAGGGGCAGGGACTTGGGAGGGGACTGGGGACATGGGAGGGGCAGGGACTTGGGTGGGGACTGGGGACATGGGAGGGGCAGGGACTTGGGAGGGGCAGGGACTGGGGGAGGGGGACTGGGGACATGGGAGGTGCAGGGACTTGGAAGGGGGACTGGGGAAATGGGAGTGGCAGGGACTGGGGAGGGGACTGGGCTCTTGGAGCGGCAGGGACTGGGGAGGGGACTGGGGTCTTGGGAGGGACAGGGATTGGGGAGGGGACTGGGGACATGGGAGGGGCAGGGACTTGGGAAGGGCAGGGACTGGGGAGGGGGACTGGGGACATGGGAGTGGCAGGGACTTGGAAGTGGCAGGGGACTGGGGAGGGGACTGGGGACATGGGAGGGGCAGGGACTTGGGAGGGGACTGGGGACATGGGAGTGGCAGGGACTTGGAAGTGGCAGGGATGGGGAGGGGCTGGGGACATGGGAGTGTGAAGGGGGGACTGGGGAGGGGACTGGGACATGGGAGAGCAGGGACTTGGAAGTGGCAGGGACTGGGGAGGGGACTGGGGACATGGGAGTGGCAGGGTCTTGGGAGTGGCAGGGACTGGGGAGGGGACTGGGAACATGGGAGGGGATTGGGGACTTGGGAGGGGACTGGGGACATGGGAGGGGCAGGGACTTGGGAAGGGCAGGGACTGGGGAGGGGAATGGGGACATGGGAGGGGCAGGGACTTGGGAAGGGACTGGGGACATGGGAGGGGCAGGGACTTGGGAGTGGCAGGGACTGGGGAGGGGACTGGGGACATGGGAGGGGCAGGGACTTGGGAGGGGACTGGGGACATGGGAGGGGAAGGGACTTGGGAGTGGCAGGGACTGGGGAGGGGACTGGGGACATGGGAGGGGCAGGGACTTGGAGGGGCAGGGACTTGGGAGGGGACTGGGACATGGAGGGGCAGGGACTTGGGTGGGGACTGGGGACATGGGAGGGGCAGGGACTGGGGAGGGGACTGGGGTCTTGGGAGGGGCAGGGACTGGGGAGGGGACTGGGGACATGGGAGGTATTGGGGAGTTGGGAGGGGACTGGGGACATGGGAGGGGCAGGGACTTGGGAGTGGCAGGGACTGGGGAGGGGACTGGGGACATGGGAGGGCATTGGGGACTTGGGAGGGGACTGGGGACATGGGAGGGGCAGGGACTTGGGAGTGGCAGGGACTGTGGAGGGGACTGGGGACATGGGAGGGGATTGGGGACTTGGGAGGGGACTGGGGACATGGGAGGGGCAGGGACTGGGCAGGGGACTGGGGTCTTGGGAGGGGCAGGGACTGGGGAGGGGACTGGGGACATGGGAGGGTATTGGGGACTTGGGAGGGGACTGGGGACATGGGAGGGGATTGGAACTTGGGAGGGGACTGGGGACATAGGAGGGGCAGGGACTTGGGAGTGGCAGGGACTGGGGAGGGGACTGGGGACATGGGAGGGGATTGGGGACTTGGGGAGGGGACTGGGGACATGGGAGGGGCAGGGACTTGGGAGTGGCAGGGACTGTGGAGGGGACTGGGGACTTGGGAGGGTATTGGGGACTTGGGAGGGGACTGGGGACATGGGAGGGGCAGGGACTTGGGAGTGGCAGGGACTGGGGAGGGGACTGGGGACATGGGAGGGATTGGGAACTTGGGAGGGGACTGGGGACATGGAGGGGCAGGGACTTGGGAGTGGCAGGGACTGGGGAGGGGACTAGGGACATGGGAGGGTATTGGGGACTTGGGAGGGACTGGGGACATGGGAGGGGCAGGGTCTTGGGAGTGGCAGGGACTGGGGAGGGGACTGGGGACATGGGAGGGGCAGGGACTTGGGAGTGGCAGGGACTGGGGAGGGGACTGGGGACATGGGAGGGGCAGGGACTTGGGAGGGGCAGGGGACTTGGGTGGGGACTGGGGACATTGGGAGGGGCAGGGACTTGGGAGGGGCAGGGACTGGGGAGGGGACTGGGGACATGGGAGGTGCAGGGACTTGGAAGGGGATTGGGGAAATGGGAGGGGCAGGGACTGGGAGGGGACTGGGGTCTTGGGAGCGGCAGGGACTGGGGAGGGGACTGGGGTCTTGGAGGGACAGGGATTGGGGAGGGGACTGGGGACATGGGAGGGGCAGGGACTTGGGAAGGGCAGGGACTGGGGAGGGGGACTGGGGACATGGGAGTGGCAGGGGACTTGGAAGTGGCAGGGACTGGGGAGGGGACTGGGGACATGGGAGGGGCAGGGACTTGGGAGGGGACTGGGGACATGGGAGTGGCTGGGACTTGGAAGTGGCAGGGACTGGGGAGGGGACTGGGGACATGGGAGGGGCAGGGACTTGGGAGGGGCAGGGACTGGGGAGGGGACTGGGGAAATGGAAGGGGCAGGGACTTGGGAGGGGACTGGGGAAATGGAAGTGGCAGGGACTGGGGAGGGGACTGGGGACATGGGAGGGGCAGGGTCTTGGGAGTGGCAGGGACTGGGGAGGGGACTGGGAACATGGGAGGGGATTGGGGACTTGGGAGGGGACTGGGGACATGGGAGGGGCAGGGACTTGGGAAGGGCAGGGACTGGGGAGGGGAATGGGGACATGGGAGGGGCAGGGACTTGGGAAGGGACTGGGGACATGGGAGGGGCAGGGACTTGGGAGTGGCAGGGACTGGGAGGGGGACTGGGGACATGGGAGGGGATTAGGACTTGGGAGGGACTGGGGACATGGGAGGGGCAGGGACTTGGAGTGGCAGGGACTTGGGAGGGGACTGGTAACATGGGAGGGGCAGGGACTTGGGAGGGGCAGGGACTTGGGAGGGGACTGGGGACATGGGAGCGGCAGGGACTTGGGAGTGGCAGGGACTTGGGAGGGGACTGGGGACATGGGAGGGGCAGGGACTTGGAGGGGCAGGGACTGGGGAGGGGACTGGGGAAATGGGAGGGGCAGGGACTTGGGAGGGGACTGGGGACATGGGAGGGGCAGGGACTTGGAGTGGCAGGGACTGGGGAGGGGACTGGGGACATGGGAGGTGCAGGGGACTTGGGAGGGGACTGGGGACATGGGAGGGGCAGGGACTTGGGAGTGGCAGGGACTGGGGAGGGGACTGGGGACATGGGAGGGGCAGGGATTTGGGAGGGGCAGGGGGGGACTTGGGAGGGGACTGGGGACATGGGAGGGGCAGGGACTGGGGAGGGGACTGGGGACATGGGAGGGTATTGGGGACTTGGGAGGGGGACTGGGGACATGGGAGGGGCAGGGACTTGGTAGTGGCAGGGACTGGGGAGGGGACTGGGGACATGGGAGGGGCAGGGACTTGGGAGTGGCAGGGACTTGGGAGGGGACTGGGGACATGGGAGGGGCAGGGACTTGGGTGGGGACTGGGACATTGGAGGGGCAGGGACTTGGGAGGGGCAGGGACTGGGGAGGGGACTGGGGACATGGGAGGGGCAGGGACTGGGGAGGGGACTGGGGTCTTGGGAGGGACAGGGATTGGGGAGGGGACTGGCGACATGGGAGGGGCAGGGACTTGGGAAGGGCAGGGACTGGGGAGGGGGAATGGGGACATGGAGGGGCAGGGACTTGGGAGGGGACTGGGGACATGGGAGTGGCAGGGACTTGGAAGTGGCAGGGACTGGGGAGGGGACTGGGACATGTGAGGGGCAGGGTCTTGGGAGTGGCAGGGACTGGGGAGGGGACTGGGAACATGGGAGGGGATTGGGGACTTGGGAGGGGGACTGGGGACATGGAGGGGCAGGGACTTGGGAAGGGCAGGGACTCGGGAGGGGAATGGGGTCATGGGAGGGGCAGGGACTTGGGAAGGGACTGGGGACATGGGAGGTGCAGGGACTTTGCAGTGGCAGGGACTGCGGAGGGGACTGGGACATGGGAGGGTATTGGGGACTTGGGAGGGGACTGGGGACATGGGAGGGGCAGGGACTTGGGAGTGGCAGGGACTGGGGAGGGGACTGGGGACATGGGAGGGGATTGGGGACTTGGGAGTGGCAGGGACTGGGGAGGGGACTGGGGACATGGGAGGGGATTGGGGACTTGGGAGAGGACTGGGGACATGGGAGGGGCAGGGACTTGGGAGTGGCAGGGACTGGGGAGGGGGACTGGGGACATGGGAGGGGATTGGGGACTTGGGAGGGGACTGGGGACATGGGAGGGGCAGGGACTTGGGAGTGGCAGGGACTGGGGAGGGGACTGGGGACATGGGAGGGGCAGGGACTTCGGAGGGGCAGGGACTTGGAGGGGACTCGGTACATGGGAGGGGCAGGGACTTGGGAGGGGACTGGGGACATGGGAGGGGCAGGGACTTGGGAGGGGTAGGGACTGGGGAGGGACTGGGGACATGGGAGGGGCAGGGACTTGGGAGGGGACTGGGGACATGGGAGGGGAAGGGACTTGGGAGTGGCAGGGACTGGGGAGGGGACTGGGGACATGGGAGGGGCAGGGAGCTTGGGAGGGGCAGGGACTTGGGAGGGGACTGGGGACATGGGAGGGGCAGGGACTTGGGTGGGGACTGGGGACATGGGAGTGGCAGGGACTTGGAAGTGGCAGGGGACTGGGGAGGGACTGGGGACATGGGAGGGGCAGGGACTTGGGAGGGGACTGGTAACATGTGAGGGGCAGGGTCTTGGGAGTGGCAGGGACTGGGGAGGGGACTGGGAACATGGGAGGGGATTGGGGACTTGGGAGGGGACTGGGGACATGGGAGGGGCAGGGACTTGGGAAGGGCAGGGACTCGGGAGGGGAATGGGCTCATGGGAGGGGCAGGGACTTGGGAAGGGACTGGGGACATGGGAGGTGCAGGGACTTTGCAGTGGCAGGGACTGCGGAGGGGACTGGGGACATGGGAGGGTATTGGGGACTTGGGAGGGGGACTGGGGACATGGGAGGGGCAGGGACTTGGGAGTGGCAGGGACTGGGGAGGGGGACTGGGGACATGGGAGGGGATTGGGGACTTGGAGGGGACTGGGGACATGGGAGGGGCAGGGACTTGGGAGTGGCAGGGACTGGGGAGGGGACTGGGGACATGGAGGGGATTGGGGACTTGGGAGGGGACTGGGGGACATGGGAGGGCAGGGACTTGGGAGTGGCAGGGGACTGGGGAGGGGACTGGGGACATGGGAGGGGATTGGGGACTTGGGAGGGGACTGGGGACATGGGAGGGCAGGGACTTGGGAGTGGCAGGGACTGGGGAGGGGACTGGGGACATGGGAGGGGCAGGGACTTCGGAGGGGCAGGGACTTGGGAGGGGACTCGGTACATGTGAGGGGCAGGGTCTTGGAGTGGCAGGGACTGGGGAGGGGACTGGGAACATGGGAGGGGATTGGGGACTTGGGAGGGGACTGGGGACATGGGAGGGGCAGGGACTTGGGAAGGGCAGGGACTCGGGAGGGGAATGGGGTCATGGGAGGGGCAGGGACTTGGGAAGGGACTGGGGACATGGGAGGTGCAGGGACTTTGCAGTGGCAGGGGACTGCGGAGGGGACTGGGGACATGGGAGGGTATTGGGGACTTGGGAGGGGACTGGGGACATGGGAGGGGCAGGGACTTGGGAGGGGCAGGGGAATGGGGAGGGGACTGGGGAAATGGGAGGGGCAGGGACTTGGGAAGGGCAGGGACTGGGGAGGGGACTGGGGACATGGGAGGGGCAGGGGACTTGGGAAGGGCAGGGACTGGGGAGGGGAATGGGGACATGGGAGGGGATTGGGGACTTGGGAGGGGACTGGGGACATGGGAGGGGCAGGGACTTGGGAGTGGCAGGACTGGGGAGGGGACTGGGGACATGGGAGGGGATTGGGGACTTGGGAGGGGACTGGGGACATGGGAGGGGCAGGGACTTGGGAGTGGCAGGGACTGGGGAGGGGACTGGGGGACATGGGAAGGGCAGGGACTTGGGAGGGGCAGGGACTTGGGAGGGGACTGGGGACATGGGATGGGCAGGGACTTGGGAGGGGCAGGGACCTGGGAGGGGACTGGGGACATGGGAGGGGCAGGGACTTGGGTGGGGACTGGGGACATGGGAGGGGCAGGGACTTGGGAGTGGCAGGGACTGGGGAGGGGACTGGGGACATGGGAGGGGCAGGGACTTGGGAGGGGCAGGGACTGGGGAGGGGACTGGGGAAATGGGAGGGGCAGGGACTTGGGAAGGGCAGGGACTGGGGAGGGGACTGGGGACATGGGAGGGGCAGGGACTTGGGAAGGGCAGGGACTGGGGAGGGGACTGGGGACATGGGAGGGGCAGGGACTTGGGAGGGGCAGGGACTGGGGAGGGGACTGGGGACATGGAGGGGATTGGGAACTTGGGAGGGGACTGGGGACATGGTGAGGGGCAGGGGACTTGGGAGTGGCAGGGACTGGAGAGGGGACTGGGGACATGGGTAGGGGATTGGGGACTTGGGAGGGGACTGGGGACAAGGGAGGGGCAGGGACTTGGGAGTGGCAGGGACTGGGGAGGGGACTGGGGACATGGGAGGGGCAGGGACTTGGGAGGGGCAGGGACTTGGGAGGGGACTGGGGACATGGGATGGGCAGGGACTTGGGAGTGGCAGGGACTGGGGAGGGGACTGGGGACATGGAGGGGCAGGGACTTGGGAGGGGCAGGGAATGGGGAGGGGACTGGGGACATGGGAAGGGGCAGGGACTTGGAGGGGACTGGGGAAATGGGAGGGGCAGGGACTTGGGTGGGGACTGGGGGACATGGGAGGGGCAGGACTTGGGAGTGGCAGGGGACTGGGGAGGGGACTGGGGACATGGGAGGGGCAGGGACTTTGGAGGGGCAGGGAATGGGGAGGGGACTGGGGACATGGGAGGGGCAGGGACTTGGGAGGGGACTGGGGAAATGGGAGGGGCAGGGACTTGGGAGGGGACTGGTAACATGGGAGGGGCAGGGACTTGGGAAGGGCAGGGGACTGGGAGGGGAATGGGGACATGGGAGGGGCAGGGACTTGGAGGGGACTGGGACATAGGAGGGGCAGGGACTTGGGAGTGGCAGGGACTGGGGAGGGGGACTGGGGACATGGGAGGGGATTGGGCACTTGGGAGGGGACTGGGGACATGGGAGGGGCAGGGACTTGGGAGTGGCAGGGACTGGGGAGGGGGACTGGGGACATGGGAGGGGATTGGGCACTTGGGAGGGGGACTGGGGACATGGGAGGGGCAGGGACTTGGGAGTGGCAGGGACTGGGGAGGGGACTGGGGACATGGGAGGGGCAGGGACTTGGGTGGGGACTGGGGACATGGGAGGGGCAGGGACTTGGGAGGGGCAGGGACTGGGGAGGGGACTGGGGACATGGGAGGTGCAGGGACTTGGAAGGGGACTGGGGAAATGGGAGGGGCAGGGACTGGGGAGGGGACTGGGGTCTTGGGAGGGGCAGGGACTGGGGAGGGGACTGGGGTCTTGGGATGGACAGGGATTGGGGAGGGGACTGGGACATGGGAGGGGCAGGGACTTGGGGCAGGGACTGGGGAGGGGAATGGGGACATGGGAGGGGCAGGGACTTGGGAGGGGACTGGGGACATGGGAGTGGCAGGGACTTGGAAGTGGCAGGGACTGGGGAGGGGACTGGGGACATGGGAGGGGCAGGGACTTGGGAGGGGCAGGGGACTTGGGAGGGGACTGGGGAAATGGGAGGGGCAGGGACTTGGGAGGGGACTGGGGACATGGGAGGGGCAGGGACTTGGGTGGGGAGTGGGGACATGGGAGGGGCAGGGACTTGGGAGGGGACTGGGGACATGGGAGGGGTAGGGACTTGGGTGGGGCAGGGACTGGGGAGGGGACTGGGGAAATGGGAGGGGCAGGGACTGGGGGAAGGGACTGGGGTCTTGTGGGAGGGGCAGGGACTGGGAAGGGGACTGGGGACATGGAGGGGATTGGGGACTTGGGAGGGGACTGGGGACATGGGAGGGGCAGGGACTTGGGAGTGGCAGGGACTGGGGAGGGGACTGGGGACATGGGAGGGGATTGGGGACTTGGGAGGGGACTGGGGACATGGGAGGGGCAGGGACTTGGGAGTGGCAGGGACTGGAGAGGGGACTGGGGACATGGGAGGGGATTGGGGACTTGGGAGGGGACTGGGGACATGGGAGGGGCAGGGACTTGGGAGTGGCAGGGACTGGGGAGGGGACTGGGGACATGGGAGGGGCAGGGACATGGGAGGGGCAGGGACTTGGGAGGGGACTGGGGACATGGGATGGGCAGGGATTTGGGAGGGGCAGTGACCTGGGAGGGGACTGGGGACATGGGAGGGGCAGGGACTTGGGTGGGGACTGGGGACATGGGAGGGGCAGGGACTTGGGAGGGGACTGGGGACATGGGAGGTGCAGGGACTTGGGAGGGGACTGGGGAAATGGGAGGGGCAGGGACTTGGGAGGGGACTGGTAACATGGGAGGGGCACGGTCTTGGGAGTGGCAGGGACTGGAGAGGGGACAGGGGACATGGGAGGGGATTGGGGACTTGGGAGTGGAGTGGGGACATGGGAGGGGCAGGGACTTGGGAAGGGCAGGGACTGGGGAGGGGACTGGGGACATGGGAGGGTCAGGGACTTGGGAGGGGACTGGGGACATGGGAGGGGCAGGGACTTGGAGGGGCAGGGAATGGGGAGGGGACTGGGGACATGGGAGGGGCAGGGACTTGGGAGGGGACTGGTAACATGGGAGGGGCAGGGACTTGGGAAGGGCAGGGACTGGGGAGGGGAATGGGGACATGGGAGGGGCAGGGACTTGGGAGGGGACTGGGGACATAGGAGGGGCAGGGACTTGGGAGTGGCAGGGACTGGGGAGGGGACTGGGGACATGGGAGGGGATTGGGGACTTTGGAGGGGACTGGGGACATGGGAGGGGGCAGGGACTTGGGAGTGGCAGGGACTGGGGAGTGGACTGGGGACATGGGAGGGGCAGGGACTTGGGAGGGGCAGGGACTTGGGAGGGGACTGGGGACATGGGAGGGGCAGGGACTTGGGTGGGGCAGGGACTGGGGAGGGGACTGGGGAAATGGGAGGGGCAGGGACTGGGGAAGGGACTGGGGTCTTGGGAGGGGCAGGGACTGGGAAGGGGACTGGGGACATGGGAGGGGATTGGGGACTTGGGAGGGGACTGGGGACATGGGAGGGGCAGGGACTTGGGAGTGGCAGGGACTGGGGAGGGGACTGGGGACATGGGAGGGGATTGGGGACTTGGGAGGGGACTGGGGACATGGGAGGGGCAGGGACTTGGGAGTGGCAGGGACTGGAGAGGGGACTGGGGACATGGGAGGGGATTGGGGACTTGGGAGGGGACTGGGGACATGGGAGGGGCAGGGACTTGGGAGTGGCAGGGACTGGGGAGGGGGACTGGGGACATGGGAGGGGCAGGGACATGGGAGGGGCAGGGACTTGGGAGGGGACTGGGGACATGGGATGGGCAGGGATTTGGGAGGGGCAGTGACCTGGGAGGGGACTGGGGACATGGGAGGGGCAGGGACTTGGGTGGGGACTGGGGACATGGGAGGGGCAGGGACTTGGGAGGGGACTGGGGACATGGGAGGTGCAGGGACTTGGGAGGGGACTGGGGAAATGGGAGGGGCAGGGACTTGGGAGGGGACTGGTAACATGGGAGGGGCACGGTCTTGGGAGTGGCAGGGACTGGAGAGGGGACAGGGGACATGGGAGGGGATTGGGGACTTGGGAGTGGAGTGGGGACATGGGAGGGGCAGGGACTTGGGAAGGGCAGGGACTGGGGAGGGGACTGGGGACATGGGAGGGGCAGGGACTTGGGAGGGGCAGGGACTGGGGAGGGGACTGGGGACATGGGAGGGGCAGGGACTGGGGAGGGGACTGGGGACATGGGAGTGTCAGGGACTTGGGAGGGGACTGGGGACATGGGAGGGGCAGGGACTTGGGAGTGGCAGGGACTGGGGAGGGGACTGGGGACATGGGAGGGGCAGGGACTTGGAGGGGCAGGGACTTGGGAGGGGACTGGGGACATGGGAGGGGCAGGGACTTGGGAGGGGACTGGTAACATGGGAGGGGCAGGGACTTGGGAAGGGCAGGGACTGGGGAGGGGAATGGGGACATGGGAGGGGCAGGGACTTGGGAGGGGACTGGGGACATAGGAGGGGCAGGGACTTGGGAGTGGCAGGGACTGGGGAGGGGACTGGGGACATGGGAGGGGATTGGGGACTTTGGAGGGGACTGGGGACATGGGAGGGGCAGGGACTTGGGAGTGGCAGGGACTGGGGAGTGGACTGGGGACATGGGAGGGGCAGGGACTTGGGAGGGGCAGGGACTTGGGAGGGGACTGGGGACATGGGAGGGGCAGGGACTTGGGTGGGGACTGGGGACATGGGAGGGGCAGGGACTTGAGAGGGGCAGGGACTGGGGAGGGGACTGGGGACATGGGAGGTGCAGGGACTTGGGAGGGGACTGGCGAAATGGGAGGGGCAGGGACTGGGGAGGGGACTGGGGTCTTGGGAGGGGCAGGGACTGGGGAGGGGACTGGGGTCTTGGGAGGGACAGGGATTGGGGAGGGGACTGGGGACATGGGAGGGGCAGGGACTTGGGAGTGGCAGGGACTGGGGAGGGGACTGGGGACATGGGAGGGGATTGGGGACTTGGGAGGGGACTGGGGACATGGGAGGGGCAGGGACTTGCGAGTGGCAGGGACTGGAGAGGGGACTGGGGACATGGGAGGGGATTGGGGACTTGGGAGGGGGACTGGGGACATGGGAGGGGCAGGGACTTGGGAGTGGCAGGGACTGGGGAGGGGACTGGGGACATGGGAGGGGCAGGGACTTGGGAGGGGCAGGGACTGGGTAGGGGAATGGGGACAAGGGAGGGGCAGGGACTTGGGAGGGGCAGGGACCTGGGAGGGGACTGGGGACATGGGAGGGGCAGGGACTTGGGAGGGGACTGGGGACATGGGAGGGGCAGGGACTTGGGAGGGGACTGGGGACATGGGAGGTGCAGGGACTTGGGAGGGGACTGGGGAAATGGGAGGGGCAGGGACTTGGGAGGGGCAGGGACTGGGGAGGGGACTGGGGACTTGGGAGGGGCAGGGACTTGGGAGGGGACTGGGGTCTTGGGAGGGACAGGGATTGGGGAGGGGACTGGGGACATGGGACGGGCAGGGACTTGGGAAGGGTAGGGACTGGGGAGGGGAATGGGGACATGGGAGTGGCAGGGACTTGGAAGTGGCAGGGACTGGGGAGGGGACTGGAGACATGGGAGGGGCAGGGACTTGGGAGGGGCAGGGACTTGGGAGGGGACTGGGGAAATGGGAGGGGCAGGGACTTGGGAGGGGACTGGGGACATGGGAGGGGCAGGGACTTGGGTGGGGAGTGGGGACATGGGAGGGGCAGGGACTTGGGAGGGGACTGGGGACATGGGAGGGGCAGGGACTTGGGAGGGGCAGGGACTGGGGAGGGGACTGGGGACATGGGAGGTGCAGGGACTTGGAAGGGGACTGGGGAAATGGGAGGGGCAGGGACTGGGGAGGGGACTGGGGTCTTGGGAGGGGCAGGGACTGTGGAGGGGACTGGGGACATGGGAGGGTATTGGGGACTTGGGAGGGGACTGGGGACATGGGAGGGGCAGGGACTTGGGAGTGGCAGGGACTGGGGAGGGGACTGGGGACATGGGAGGGTATTGGGGACTTGGGAGGGGACTGGGGACATGGGAGGGGCAGGGACTTGGGAGTGGCAGGGACTGGAGAGGGGACTGGGGACATGGGAGGGGATTGGGGACTTGGGAGGGGACTGGGGACATGGGAGGGGCAGGGACTTGGGAGTGGCAGGGACTGGGGAGGGGACTGGGGACATGGGAGGGGCAGGGACTTGGGAGGGGCAGGGACTTGGGAGGGGACTGGGGACATGGGATGGGCAGGGACTTGGGAGGGGCAGGGACCTGGGAGGGGACTGGGGACATGGGAGGGGCAGGGACTTGGGTGGGGACTGGGGACATGGGAGGGGCAGGGACTTGGGAGGGGACTGGGGACATGGGAGGGGCAGGGACTTGGGAGGGGACTGGGGAAATGGGAGGGGCAGGGACTTGGGAGGGGACTGGGGACATGGGAGGGGCAGGGTCTTGGGAGTGGCAGGGACTGGAGAGGGGGACTGGGGACATGGGAGGGGATTGGGGACTTGGGAGTGGAGTGCGGACATGGGAGGGGCAGGGACTTGGGAAGGGCAGGGACTTGGGAGGGGACTGGGGACATGGGAGGGGCAGGGACTTGGGAGGGGCAGGGACCTGGGAGGGGACTGGGGACATGGGAGGGGCAGGGACTTGGGAGTGGCAGGGACTGGGGAGGGGACTGGGGACATGGGAGGGGCAGGGACTTGGGAGGGGCAGGGACTTGGGAGGGGACTGGGGACATGGGAGGGGCAGGGACTTGGGAGGGGACTGGGGAAATGGGAGGGGGCAGGGACTTGGGAGGGGACTGGGGACATGGAGGGGCAGGGACTTGGGAGGGGCAGGGACTGGGGAGGGGACTGGGGACATGGGAGGGGCAGGGACTTGGGAGGGGACTGGGGACATAGGAGGGGCAGGGACTTGGGAGTGGCAGGGACTGGGGAGGGGACTGGGGACATGGGAGGGGATTGGGGACTTGGGAGGGGACTGGGGACATGGGAGGGGCAGGGACTTGGGAGTGGCAGGGACTGGGGAGGGGACTGGGGACATCGGAGGGGCAGGGACTTGGCAGGGGGAGGGACTTGGGAGGGGACTGGGGACATGGGAGTGGCAGGGACTGGGGTGGGGACTGGGGACATGGGAGGGGCAGGGACTTGGGAGGGGCAGGGACTGGGGAGGGGGACTGGGGACATGGGAGGTGCAGGGACTTGGAAGGGGACTGGGGAAATGGGAGGGGTAGGGACAGGGGAGGGGACTGGGGTCTTGGGAGGGGCAGGGACTGGGGAGGGGACTGGGGTCTTGGGAGGGACAGGGATTGGGGAGGGGGACTGGGGACATGGGAGGGGCAGGGACTTGGGAAGGGCAGGTACTGGGGAGGGGAATGGGGACATGGGAGGGGCAGGGACTTGGGAGGGGACTGGGGAAATGGGAGGGGCAGGGTCTTGGGAGTGGCAGGGACTGGGGAGGGGACTGGGGACATGGGAGGGGATTGGGGACTTGGGAGGGGACTGGGGACATAGGAGGGGCAGGGACTTGGGAAGGGCAGGGACTGGGGAGGGGAATGGGGACATGGGAGGGGCAGGGACTTGGGAAGGGACTGGGGACATGGGAGGGGCAGGGACTTGGGAGTGGCAGGGACTGGGGAGGGGACTGGGGACATGGGAGGGGATTGGGGACTTGGGAGGGGAGTGGGGACATGGGAGGGGCAGGGACTTGGGAGGGGACTGGTAACATGGGAGGGGCAGGGTCTTATGAGTGGCAGGGACTGGGGAGGGGACTGGGGACATGGGAGGGGCAGGGACTTGGGAGGGGACTGGGGACATGGGAGGGGCAGGGACTTGGGAGTGGCAGGGACTGGGGAGGGGACTGGGGACATTGGAGGGGATTGGGGACTTGGGAGTGGACTGGGGACATGGGAGGGGCAGGGACTTGGGAGTGGCAGGGACTTGGGAGGGGACTGGTAACATGGGAGGGGCAGGGACTTGGGAGGGGCAGGGACTGGGGAGGGGACTGGGGACATGGGAGGGTCAGGGACTTGGGAGGGGACTGGGGACATGGGAGGGGCAGGGACTTGGGAGTGGCAGGGACTGGGGAGGGGACTGGGGACATGGGAGGGGGCAGGGACATGGGAGGGGCAGGGACTTGGGAGGGGCAGGGACTGGGGAGGGGACTGGGGACATGGGAGGGGCAGGGACTTGGGAGTGGCAGGGACTGGGGAGGGGACTGGGGACATGGGAGGGGATTGGGGACTTGGGAGGGGACTGGGGACATGGGAGGGGCAGGGACTTGGGAGTGGCAGGGACTGGGGAGGGGACTGGGGTCATGGGAGGGGATTGGGGACTTGGGAGGGGACTGGGGACATGGGAGGGGCAGGGACTTGGGAGTGGCAGGGACTGGGGAGTGGACTGGGGACATGGGAGGGGCAGGGACTTGGGAGGGGCAGGGACTTGGGAGGGGACTGGGGACATGGGAGGGGCAGGGACTTGGGTGGGGACTGGGGACATGGGAGGGGCAGGGACTTGGGAGGGGCAGGGACTGGGGAGGGGACTGGGGACATGGGAGGTGCAGGGACTTGGAAGGGGACTGGGGACATGGGAGGGGCAGGGACTTGGGAGGGGCAGGGAATGGGGAGGGGACTGGGGACATGGGAGGGGCAGGGACTTGGGAGGGGACTGGGGAAATGGGAGGGGCAGGGACTTGGGAGGGGACTGGGGACATAGGAGGGGCAGGGACTTGGGAGTGGCAGGGACTGGGGAGGGGACTGGGGACATGCGAGGGGACTGGGGACTTGGGAGGGAACTGGGGACATGGGAGGGGCAGGGACTTGGGAGTGGCAGGGACTGGGGAGGGGACTGGGGACATGGGAGGGGGCAGGGACTTGGGAGGGGCAGGGACTTGGGAGGGGACTGGGGACATGGGAGGGGCAGGGACTTGGGAGGGGCAGGGACTGGGGAGGGGACTGGGGACATGGGAGGGGCAGGGACTGGGGAGGGGACTGGGGACATGGGAGGTGCAGGGACTTGGAAGGGGACTGGGGAAATGGGAGGGGCAAGGGGACTGGGGACTTGGGAGGGGCAGGGACTTGGGAGGGGGACTGGGGTCTTGGGAGGGACAGGGATTGGGGAGGGGACTGGGGACATGGGACGGGAAGGGACTTGGGAAGGGCAGGGACTGGGGAGGGGAATGGGGACATGGGAGTGGCAGGGACTTGGAAGTGGCAGGGACTGGGGAGGGGGACTGGAGACATGGGAGGGGCAGGGACTTGGGAGGGGGACTGGGGAAGTGGGAGGGGGCAGGGACTTGGGAGGGGACTGGGGACATGGGAGGGGCAGGGACTTGGGAGGGGACTGGGGACATGGAGGGGCAGGGACTTGGGAGGGGCAGGGACTGGGGAGGGGGACTGGGGACATGGGAGGTGCAGGGACTTGGAAGGGGACTGGGGAAATGGGAGGGGCAGGGACTGGGGAGGGGACTGGGGTCTTGGGAGGGGCAGGGACTGGGGGAGGGGACTGGGGACATGGGAGGGTATTGGGGACTTGGGAGGGGACTGGGGACATGGGAGGGGCAGGGACTTGGGAGTGGCAGGGACTGGGGGAGGGGACTGGGGACATGGGAGGGGATTGGGAACTTGGGAGGGGACTGGGGACATGGGAGGGGCAGGGACTTGGGAGTGGCAGGGACTGGGGAGGGGACTGGGGACATGGGAGGGGATTGGGGACTTGGGAGTGGACTGGGGACATGGGAGGGGCAGGGACTTGGGAGTGGTAGGGACTGGGGAGGGGACTGGGGACATGGGAGGGGGATTGGGGACTTGGGAGGGGACTGGGGACATGGGAGGGGCAGGGACTTGGGAGTGGCAGGGACTGGGGAGGGGACTGGGGACATGGGAGGGGCAGGGACTTGGGAGGGGCAGGGACTTGGGAGGGGACTGGGGACATGGGAGGGGCAGGGACTTGGGTGGGGACTGGGGACATGGGAGGGGCAGGGACTTGGGAGGGGCAGGGACTGGAGAGGGGACTGGGGACATGGGAGGTGCAGGGACTTGGAAGGGGACTGGGGAAATGGGAGGGGCAGGGACTGGGGAGGGGACTGGGGTCTTGGGAGGGGCAGGGATTGGGGAGGGGACTGGGGACATGGGAGGGGCAGGGACTTGGGAGTGGCAGGGACTGGGGGAGGGGACTGGGGACATGGGAGGGGATTGGGGACTTGGGAGGGGACTGGGGACATGGGAGGGGCAGGGACTTGGGAGTGGCAGGGACTGGGGAGGGGACTGGGGACATGGGAGGGGATTGAGGACTTGGGAGGGGACTGGGGACATGGGAGGGTCAGGGACTTGGGAGTGGCAGGGACTGGAGAGGGGACTGGGGACATGGGAGGTGATTGGGGACTTGGGAGGGGAGTGGGGACATGGGAGGGGCAGGGACTTGGGAGTGGCAGGGGACTGGGGAGGGGACTGGGGACATGGGAGGGGATTGGGGACTTGGGAGTGGAGTGGGGACATGGGAGGGGCAGGGACTTGGGAAGGGCAGGGACTGGGGAGGGGACTGGGGACATGGGAGGGGCAGGGACTGGGGAGGGGACTGGGGACATGGGAGGGGTCAGGGACTTGGGAGGGGACTGGGGACATGGGAGGGGCAGGGACTTGGGAGTGGCAGGGACTGGGGAGGGGACTGGGGACATGGGAGGGGCAGGGACTTGGGAGGGGCAGGGAATGGGGAGGGGACTGGGGACATGGGAGGGGCAGGGACTTGGGAGGGGACTGGGGGAAGGGGGAAGGGAAAAAAATGGGAGGGGCAGGGACTTGGGAGGGGACTGGTAACATGGGAGGGGCAGGGACTTGGGAGTGGCAGGGACTGGGGAGGGGACTGGGGACATGGGAGGGGATTGGGGACTTGGGAGGGGACTGGGGACATGGGAGGGGCAGGGACTTGGGAGTGACAGGGACTGGGGAGGGGACTGGGGACATGGGAGGGGCAGGGACTTGGGTGGGGACTGGGGACATGGGAGGGGCAGGGACTTGGGAGGGGCAGGGACTTGGGAGGGGACTGGGGACATGGGAGGGGCAGGGACTTGGGTGGGGACTGGGGACATGGGAGGGGCAGGGACTTGGGAGGGGCAGGGACTGGGGAGGGGACTGGGGACATGGGAGGTGCAGGGACTGGGGAGGGGACTGGGGAAATGGGAGGGGCAGGGACTGGGGAGGGGACTGGGGTCTTGGGAGGGGCAGAGACTGGGGAGGGGACTGGGGTCTTGGGAGGGACAGGGATTGGGGAGGGGACTGGGGACATGGGAGGGGCAGGGACTTGGGAGTGGCAGGGACTGGGGAGGGGACTGGGGACATGGGAGGGGATTGGGGACTTGGGAGGGGACTGGGGACATGGGAGGGGCAGGGACTTGGGAGTGGCAGGGACTGGGGAGGGGACTGGGGACATGGGAGGGGATTGGGGACTTGGGAGGGGACTGGGGACATGGGAGGGGCAGGGACTTGGGAGTGGCAGGGACTGGAGAGGGGACTGGGGACATGGAGGGGATTGGGGACTTGGGAGGGGACTGGGGACATGGGAGGGGCAGGGACTTGGGAGTGGCAGGGACTGGGGAGGGGACTGGGGACATGGGAGGGGCAGGGACTTGGGAGGGGCAGGGACTTGGGAGGGGACTGGGGACATGGGAGGGGCAGGGACTTGGGAGGGGCAGGGACCTGGGAGGGGACTGGGGACATGGGAGGGGCAGGGACTTGGGTGGGGACTGGGGACATGGGAGTGGCAGGGACTGGAGAGGGGACTGGGGACATGGGAGGGGATTGGGGACTTGGGAGTGGAGTGGGGACATGGGAGGGGCAGGGACTTGGGAAGGGCAGGGACTGGGGAGGGGACTGGGGACATGGGAGGGGCAGGGACTTGGGAGGGGCAGGGACTGGGGAGGGGACTGGGGACATGGGAGGGGATTGGGGACTTGGGAGGGGACTGGGGACATGGGAGGGGCAGGGACTTGGGAGTGGCAGGGACTGGGGAGGGGACTGGGGACATGGGAGGGGATTGGGGACTTGGGGAGGGGACTGGGGACATGGGAGGGGCAGGGACTTGGGAGTGGCAGGGACTGGAGAGGGGACTGGGGACATGGGAGGGGATTGGGGACTTGGGAGGGGACTGGGGACATGGGAGGGGCAGGGACTTGGGAGTGGCAGGGACTGGGGAGGGGACTGGGGACATGGGAGGGGCAGGGACTTGGGAGGGGCAGGGACTTGGGAGGGGACTGGGGACATGGGATGGGCAGGGACTTGGGAGGGGCAGGGACCTGGGAGGGGACTGGGGACATGGGAGGGGCAGGGACTTGGGAGGGGCAGGGAATGGGGAGGGGACTGGGGACATGGGAGGGGCAGGGACTTGGGAGGGGACTGGTAACATGGGAGGGGCAGGGACTTGGGAGTGGCAGGGACTGGGGAGGGGACTGGGGACATGGGAGGGGATTGGGCACTTGGGAGGGGACTGGGGGACATGGGAGGGGCAGGGACTTGGGAGTGGCAGGGACTGGGGAGGGGACTGGGGACATGGGAGGGGCAGGGACTTGGGAGGGGCAGGGACTTGGGAGGGGACTGGGGACATGGGAGGGGCAGGGACTTGGGTGGGGACTGGGGACATGGGAGGGGCAGGGACTTGGAAGGGGACTGGGGAAATGGGAGGGGCAGGGACTGGCGAGGGGACTGGGGTCTTGGGAGGGGCAGGGACTGGGGAGGGGACTGGGGACATGGGAGGGGCAGGGACTTTGGAGTGGCAGGGACTGGGGAGGGGACTGGGGACATGGGAGGGGATTGGGGACTTGGGAGGGGACTGGGGACATGGGAGGGGCAGGGACTTGGGTGGGGACTGGGGACATGGGAGGGGCAGGGACTTGGGAGGGGCAGGGACTTGGAAGGGGACGGGGGACATGGGAGGGGCAGGGACTTGGGAGTGGAGTGGGGACATGGGAGGGGCAGGGACTTGGGAGGGGCAGGGACTGGGGAGGGGACTGGGGACATGGGAGGTGCAGGGACTTGGAAGGGGACTGGGGAAATGGGAGGGGCAGGGACTTGGGAGGGGACTGGTAACATGGGAGGGGCAGGGACTTGGGAGTGGCAGGGACTGGGGAGGGGACTGGGGACATGGGAGGGGATTGGGGACTTGGGAGGGGACTGGGGACATGGGAGGGGCAGGGACTTGGGAGTGGCAGGGACTGGGGAGGGGACTGGGGACATGGGAGGGGCAGGGACTTGGGTGGGGACTGGGGACATGGGAGGGGCAGGGACTTGGGAGGGGCAGGGACTTGGGAGGGGACTGGGGACATGGGAGGGGCAGGGACTTGGGTGGGGACTGGGGACATGGGAGGGGCAGGGACTTGGGAGGGGCAGGGACTGGGGAGGGGACTGGGGACATGGGAGGTGCAGGGACTTGGAAGGGGACTGGGGAAATGGGAGGGGCAGGGACTGGGGAGGGGACTGGGGTCTTGGGAGGGGCAGAGACTGGGGAGGGGACTGGGGTCTTGGGAGGGACAGGGATTGGGGAGGGGACTGGGGACATGGGAGGGGCAGGGACTTGGGAGTGGCAGGGACTGGGGAGGGGACTGGGGACATGGGAGGGGATTGGGGACTTGGGAGGGGACTGGGGACATGGGAGGGGCAGGGACTTGGGAGTGGCAGGGACTGGGGAGGGGACTGGGGACATGGGAGGGGATTGGGGACTTGGGAGGGGACTGGGGACATGGGAGGGGCAGGGACTTGGGAGTGGCAGGGACTGGAGAGGGGACTGGGGACATGGGAGGGGATTGGGGACTTGGGAGGGGACTGGGGACATGGGAGGGGCAGGGACTTGGGAGTGGCAGGGACTGGGGAGGGGACTGGGGACATGGGAGGGGCAGGGACTTGGGAGGGGCAGGGACTTGGGAGGGGACTGGGGACATGGGATGGGCAGGGACTTGGGAGGGGCAGGGACCTGGGAGGGGACTGGGGAAATGGGAGGGGCAGGGACTTGGGTGGGGACTGGGGACATGGGAGGGGCAGGGACTTGGGAGGGGACTGGGGAAATGCGAGGGGCAGGGACTTGGGAGGGGACTGGGGACATGGGAGGGGCAGGGTCTTGGGAGTGGTAGGGACTGGAGAGGGGACTGGGGACATGGGAGGGGCAGGGACTTGGGAAGGGCAGGGACTGGGGAGGGGACTGGGGACATGGGAGGGGCAGGGACTTGGGAGGGGCAGGGACTGGGGAGGGGACTGGGGACATGGGAGGGGATTGGGGACTTGGGAGGGGACTGGGGACATGGGAGGGGCAGGGACTTGGGAGTGGCAGGGACTGGGGAGGGGACTGGGGACATGGGAGGGGATTGGGGACTTGGGAGGGGACTGGGGACATGGGAGGGGCAGGGACTTGGGAGTGGCAGGGACTGGAGAGGGGACTGGGGACATGGGAGGGGATTGGGGACTTGGGAGGGGACTGGGGACATGGGAGGGGCAGGGACTTGGGAGTGGCAGGGACTGGGGAGGGGACTGGGGACATGGGAGGGGCAGGGACTTGGGAGGGGCAGGGACTTGGGAGGGGACTGGGGACATGGGATGGGCAGGGACTTGGGAGGGGACTGGTAACATGGGAGGGGCAGGGACTTGGGAAGGGCAGGGACTGGGGAGGGGAATGGGGACATGGGAGGGGCAGGGACTTGGGAGGGGACTGGTAACATGGGAGGGGCAGGGACTTGGGAGTGGCAGGGACTGGGGAGGGGACTGGGGACATGGGAGGGGCAGGGACTTGGGAGGGGCAGGGACTTGGGAGGGGACTGGGGACATGGGAGGGGCAGGGACTTGGGTGGGGACTGGGGACATGGGAGGGGCAGGGACTTGAGAGGGGCAGGGACTGGGGAGGGGACTGGGGACATGGGACGTGCAGGGACTTGGAAGGGGACTGGGGAAATGGGAGGGGCAGGGACTGGGGAGGGGACTGGGGTCTTGGGAGGGGCAGGGACTGGGGAGGGGACTGGGGACATGGGAGGGGCAGGGACTTTGGAGTGGCAGGGACTGGGGAGGGGACTGGGGACATGGGAGGGGATTGGGGACTTGGGAGGGGACTGGGGACATGGGAGGGGCAGGGACTTGGCAGTGGCAGGGACTGGGGAGGGGACTGGGGACATGGGAGGGGATTGGGGACTTGGGAGGGGACTGGGGACATGGGAGGGGCAGGGACTTGCGAGTGGCAGGGACTGAAGAGGGGACTGGGGACATGGGAGGGGATTGGGGACGTGGGAGGGGACTGGGGACATGGGAGGGGCAGGGACTTGGGAGTGGCAGGGACTGGGGAGGGGACTGGGGACATGGGAGGGGCAGGGACTTGGGAGGGGCAGGGACTGGGTAGGGGAATGGGGACAAGGGAGGGGCAGGGACTTGGGAGGGGCAGGGACCTGGGAGGGGACTGGGGACATGGGAGGGGCAGGGACTTGGGAGGGGACTGGTAACATGGGAGGGGCAGGGTCTTGGGAGTGGCAGGGACTGGAGAGGGGACTGGGGACATGGGAGGGGATTGGGGACTTGGGAGTGGAGTGGGGACATGGGAGGGGCAGGGACTTGGGAAGTGCAGGGACTGGGGAGGGGACTGGGGACATGGGAGGGGCAGGGACTTGGGAGGGGCAGGGACTGGGGAGGGGACTGGGGACATGGGATGGTCAGGGACTTGGGAAGGGACTGGGGACATGGGAGGGGCAGGGACTTGGGTGTAGCAGGGACTGGGGAGGGGACTGGGGACATGGGAGGGGCAGGGACTTGGGAGGGGCAGGGAATGGGGAGGGGACTGGGGACATGGGAGGGGCTGGGACTTGGGAGGGGACTGGGGAAATGGGAGGGGCAGGGACTTGGGAGGGGACTGGTAACATGGGAGGGGCAGGGACTTGGGAAGGGCAGGGACTGGGGAGGGGAATGGGGACGTGGGAGGGGCAGGGACTTGGGAGGGGACTGGGGAAATGGGAGGGGCAGGGACTGGGGAGGGGACTGGGGTCTTGGGAGGGGCAGGGACTGGGGAGGGGACTGGGGTCTTGGGAGGGACAGGGATTGGGGAGGGGACTGGGGACATGGGAGGGGCAGGGACTTGGGAAGGGCAGGGACTGGGGAGGGGAATGGGGACATGGGAGGGGCAGAGACTTGGGAGGGGACTGGGGACATGGGAGGGGCAGGGACTTGGGAGTGGCAGGGACTGGGGAGGGGACTGGGGACATGGGAGGGGATTGGGGACTTGGGAGGGGAGTGGGGACATGGGAGGGGCAGGGTCTTATGAGTGGCAGGGACTGGGGAGGGGACTGGGGACATGGGAGGGGCAGGGACTTGGGAGGGGACTGGGGACATGGGAGGGGCAGGGACTTGGGAGTGGCAGGGACTGGGGAGGGGACTGGGGACATTGGAGGGGATTGGGGACTTGGGAGTGGACTGGGGACATGGGAGGGGTAGGGACTTGGGAGTGGCAGGGACTTGGGAGGGGACTGGTAACATGGGAGGGGCAGGGACTTGGGAGGGGCAGGGACTAGGGAGGGGACTGGGGACATGGGAGGGGCAGGGACTTGGGAGTGGCAGGGACTGGGGAGGGGACTGGGGACATGGGAGGGGCAGGGACTTGGGAGGGGACTGGGGACATGGGAGGGGCAGGGACTTGGGAGTGGCAGGGACTGGGGAGGGGACTGGGGAAATGTGAGGGGCAGGGACTTGGGAGGGGACTGGGGACATGGGAGGGGCAGGGACTTGGGAGTGGCAGGGACTGGGGAGGGGACTGGGGACATGGGAGGGGCAGGGACTTGGGAGGGGACTGGGGACATGGGAGGGGCAGGGACTTGGGAGTGGCAGGGACTGGGGAGGGGACTGGGGACATGGGAGGGGGAGGGACTTGGGAGGGGCAGGGACTTGGGAGGGGACTGGGGACATGGGAGGGGCAGGGACTTGGGAGGGGACTGGGGACATGGGAGGGGCAGGGACTTGGGAGTGGCAGGGACTGGGGAGGGGACTGGGGACATGGGAGGGGGAGGGACTTGGGAGGGGCAGGGACTTGGGAGGGGACTGGGGAAATGGGAGGGGCAGGGACTTGGGAGGGGCAGGGACTTGGGACGGCACTGGGGACATGGGAGGGGCAGGGACTTGGGAGTGGCAGGGACTGGGGAGGGGACTGGGGGACATGGGAGGGGCAGGGACTTGGGAGTGGCAGGGACTGGGGAGGGGACTGGGGACATGGGAGGGGCAGGGACTTGGGAAGGGCAGGGACTGGGGAGGGGAATGGGGACATGGGAGGGACAGGGACTTGGGAGGGCACTGGGGACATAGGAGGGGCAGGGACTTGGGAGTGGCAGGGACTGGGGAGGGGACTGGGGACATGGGAGGGGATTGGGGACTTGGGAGGGGACTGGGGACATGGGAGGGGCAGGGACTTGGGAGTGGCAGGGACTGGGGAGGGGACTGGGGACATGGGAGGGGCAGGGACTTGGGAGGGGCAGGGACTGGGGAGGGGACTGGGGACATGGGAGGTGCAGGGACTTGGAAGGGGACTGGGGAAATGGGAGGGGCAGGGACTGGGGAGGGGACTGGGGTCTTGGGAGGGACAGGGATTGGGGAGGGGACTGGGGACATGGGAGGGGCAGGGACTTGGGAAGGGCAGGGACTGGGGAGGGGAATGGGGACATGGGAGGGGCAGGGACTTGGGAGGGGACTGGGGACATGGGAGTGGCAGGGACTTGGAAGTGGCAGGGACTTGGGAGGGGACTGGGGACATGGGAGGGGCAGGGACTTGGGAGTGGCAGGGACTGGGGAGGGGACTGGGGACTTGGGAGGGGCAGGGACTTGGGAGGGGACTGGGGACATGGGAGGGGACTGGGGACATGGGAGGGGCAGAGACTTGGGAGTGGCAGGGACTGGGGAGGGGACTGGGGACATGGGAGGGGCAGGGACTTGGGAGTGGCAGGGACTGGGGAGGGGACTGGGGACACGGGAGGGGCAGGGACTTGGGAGGGGCAGGGACTTGGGAGGGGACTGGGGACATGGGAGGGGCAGGGACTTGGGAGGGGCAGGGACTGGGGAGGGGACTGGGGAAATGGGAGGGGCAGGGACTGGGGAGGGGACTGGGGTCTTGGGAGGGACAGGGATTGGGGAGGGGACTGGGGACATGGGAGGGGCAGGGACTTGGGAAGGGCAGGGACTGGGGAGGGGAATGGGGACATAGGAGGGGCAGGGACTTGGGAGGGGACTGGGGACATGGGAGTGGCAGGGACTTGCAAGTGGCAGGGACTGGGGAGGGGACTGGGGACATGGGAAGGGTAGGGACTTGGGAGGGGCAGGGACTTGGGAGGGGACTGGGGAAATGGGAGGGGCAGGGTCTTGGGAGTGGCAGGGACTGGGGAGGGGAATGGGGACATGGGAGGGGCAGGGACTTGGGAAGGGACTGGGGACATGGGAGGGGCAGGGACTTGGGAGTGGCAGGGACTGGGGAGGGGACTGGGGACATGGGAGGGGATTGGGGACTTGGGAGGGGAGTGGGGACATGGGAGGGGCAGGGACTTGGGAGGGGACTGGTAACAAGGGAGGGGCAGGGTCTTATGAGTGGCAGGGACTGGGGAGGGGACTGGGGATATGGGAGGGGCAGGGACTTGGGAGGGGACTGGGGACATGGGAGGGGCAGGGACTTGGGAGCGGCAGGGACTGGGGAGGGGACTGGGGACATGGGAGGGGATTGGGGACTTGGGAGTGGACTGGGGACATGGGAGGGGCAGGGACTTGGGAGTGGCAGGGACTTGGGAGGGGACTGGGGACATGGGAGGGTCAGGGACTTGGGAGGGGACTGGGGACATGGGAGGGGATTGGGGACTTGGGAGGGGACTGGGGACATGGGAGTGGCAGGGACTGGGGAGGGGACTGGGGACATGGGATGGGCAGGGACTTGGGAGTGTCAGGGACTGGGGAGGGGACTGGGGACATGGGAGGGGATTGGGGACTTGGAGAGGACTGGGGACATGGGAGGGGCAGGGACTTGGGAGGGGCAGGGACTGGGGAGGGGACTGGGGACATGGGAGGTGCAGGGACTTGGAAGGGGACTGGGGGAAATGGGAGGGGCAGGGACTGGGGAGGGGACTGGGGTCTTGGGAGGGGCAGGGACTGGGGAGGGGACTGGGGACATGGGAGGGGCAGGGACTTGGGAGGGGACTGGGGACATGGGAGGGGCAGGGACTTGGGAGTGGCAGGGACTGGGGAGGGGACTGGGAACATGGGAGGGGATTGGGGACTTGGGAGTGGACTGGGGACATGAGAGGGGCAGGGACTTGGGAAGGGCCGGGACTGGGGAGGGGATTGGGGACTTCGGAGGGGACTGGGGACATGGGAGTTGCAGGGACTGGGGAGGGGACTGGGGACATGGGAGGGGCAGGGACTTTTGGGAGGGGACTGGGGACATGGGAGGGGATTGGGGACTTGGGAGGGGACTGGGGACATGGGAGTGGCACGGACTGGGGAGGGGACTGGGGACATGGGATGGGCAGGGACTTGGGAGTGGCAGGGACTGGGGAGGGGACTGGGGACATGGGAGGGGATTGGGGACTTGGGAGAGGACTGGGGACATGGGAGGGGCAGGGACTTGGGAGGGGCAGGGACTGGGGAGGGGACTGGGGACATGGGAGGTGCAGGGACTTGGAAGGGGACTGGGGAAATGGGAGGGGCAGGGACTGGGGAGGGGACTGGGGTCTTGGGAGGGGCAGGGACTGGGAGGGGACTGGGGACATGGGAGGGGCAGGGACTTGGGAGGGGACTGGGGACATGGGAGGGGCAGGGGACTTGGGAGTGGCAGGGACTGGGGAAGGAGGTGGGGGACTGGGAACATGGGAGGGGATTGGGGACTTGGGAGTGGACTGGGGACATGAGAGGGGCAGGGACTTGGGAAGGGCCGGGACTGGGGAGGGGATTGGGGACTTGGGAGGGGACTGGGGACATGGGAGTTGCAGGGACTGGGGAGGGGACTGGGGACATGGGAGGGGCAGGGACTTTTGGGAGGGGACTGGGGACATGGGAGGGGCAGGGACTTGGGTGGGGACTGGGGACATGGGAGGGGCAGGGACATGGGAGGGGCAGGGACTGGGGAGGGGACTGGGGACATGGGAGGTGCAGGGACTTGGAAGGGGACTGGGGTCTTGGGAGGGGCAGGGACTGGGGAGGGGACTGGGACAAGGGAGGGACAGGGATTGGGGAGGGGACTGGGGACATGGGAGGGGCAGGGACTTGGGAAGGGCAGGGACTGGGGAGGGGAATGGGGACATGGGAGGGGCAGGGACTGGGGAGGGGACTGGGGACATGGGAGTGGCAGGGACTTGGAAGTGGCAGGGACTGGGGAGGGGACTGGGGACATGGGAGGGGACTGGGGACTTAGTAGGGGCAGGGACTGGGGAGGGGACTGGGGAAATGGGAGGGGCAGGGACTTGGGAGGGGACTGGGGAAATGGGAGGGGCAGGGACTTGGGAGTGGCAGGGACTGGGGAGGGGACTGGGGACATGGGAGGTGCAGGGACTTGGGAGGGGACTGGGGACATGGGAGGGGCAGGGACTTGGGAGTGGCAGGAACTGGGGAGGGGACTGGGGGACATGGGAGGGGCAGGGACTTGGGAGGGGCAGGGGACTTGGGAGGGGGGACTGGGGACATGGGAGGGGCAGGGACTTGGGTGGGGACTGGGGAAATGGGAGGGGCAGGGACTGGGGAGGGGACTGGGGTCTTGGGAGGGGCAGGGACTGGGGAGGGGACTGGGGGACATGGGAGGGGATTGGGGACTTGGGAGGGGACTGGGGACATGGGAGGGGCAGGGACTTGGGAGTGGCAGGGACTGGGAGGGGACTGGGGACATGGGAGGGGCAGGGACTTGGGAGTTGCAGGAACTGGGGAGGGGACTGGGGACATGGGAGGGGCAGGGACTTGGGGGGGGGCAGGGACTTGGGAGGGGACTGGGGACATGGGAGGGGCAGGGACTTGGGAGGGGCAGGGACTGGGGAGGGGACTGGGGACATGGGAGGTGCAGGGACTTGGAAGGGGACTGGGGAAATGGGAGGGGCAGGGACTGGGGAGGGGACTGGGGTCTTGGGAGGGGCAGGGACTGGGGAGGGGACTGGGGTCTTGGGAGGGACAGGGATTGGGGAGGGGACTGGGGACATGGGAGGGGCAGGGACTTGGGAAGGGCAGGGACTGGGGAGGGGAATGGGGACATGGGAGGGGCAGGGACTTGGGAAAGGGACTGGGGACATGGGAGGTGCAGGGACTTGGGAGTGGCAGGGACTGGGGAGGGGACTGGGGACATGGGAGGGGATTGGGGACTTGGGAGGGGAGTGGGGACATGGGAGGGGCAGGGACTTGGGAGGGGACTGGTAATATGGGAGGGCAGGGTCTTATGAGTGGCAGGGACTGGGGAGGAAACTCGGGACATGGGAGGGTATTGGGGACTTGGGAGGGGACTGGGGACATGGGAGGGGCAGGAACTTGGGAGTGGCAGGGACTGGGGAGGGGACTGGGGACATGGGAGGGTATTGGGTACTTGGGAGTGGACTGGGGACATGGGAGGGGCAGGGACTTGGGAGTGGCAGGGACTGTGGAGGGGACTGGGGACATGGGAGGGGATTGGGGACTTGGGAGGGGACTGGGGACATGGGATGGGCAGGGACTTGGGAGTGGCAGGGACTTTGGAGGGGACTGGGGACATGGGAGGGGATTGGGGACTTGGGAGAGGACTGGGGACATGGGAGGGGCAGGGACTTGGGAGTGGCAGGGACTGTGGAGGGGACTGGGGACATGGGAGGGGATTGGGGACTTGGGAGGGGACTGGGACTGGAGCAGGGAGGGGCAGGGACTTAGGAGTGGCAGGGACTGGGGAGGGGACTGGGGACATGGGAGGGGCAGGGACTTGGGAGGGGCAGGGACTTGGGAGGGGACTCGGGACATGGGAGGGGCAGGGACTTGGGAGGGGACTGGGGACATGGGAGGGGCAGGGACTTGGGAGTGGCAGGGACTGGGGAGGGGACTGGGGACATGGGAGGGGCAGGGACTTGGGAGGGGGACTGGGGACATGGGAGGGGAAGGGACTTGGGAGTGGCAGGGACTGGGGAGGGGACTGGGGGACATGGGAGGGGCAGGGACTTGGGAGGGGCAGGGACTTGGGAGAGGACTGGGGACATGGGAGGGGCAGGGACTTGGGTGGGGACTGGGGACATGGGAGGGGCAGGGACTTGGGAGGGGACTGGGGTCTTGGGAGGGGCAGGGACTGGGGAGGGGACTGGGGACATGGGAGGGTATTGGGGACTTGGGAGGGGACTGGGGACATGGGAGGGGCAGGGACTTGGGAGTGGCAGGGACTGGGGAGGGGACTGGGGACATGGGAGGGCATTGGGGACTTGGGAGGGGACTGGGGACATGGGAGGGGCAGGGACTTGGGAGTGGCAGGGACTGTGGAGGGGACTGGGGACATGGGAGGGGATTGGGGACTTGGGAGGGGACTGGGGACATGGGAGGGGCAGGGACTTGGGAGTGGCAGGGGACTGGGGAGGGGACTGGGGACATGGGAGGGGCAGGGACATGGGAGGGGCAGGGACTTGGGAGGGGGACTGGGGACATGGGAGGGGCAGGGACTTGGGAGGGTACTGGGGACATGGGAGGGGCAGGGACTTGGGAGTGGCAGGGACTGGGGAGGGGACTGGGGACATGGGAGGGGCAGGGACTTGGGAGGGGGACTGGGGACATGGGAGGGGCAGGGACTTGGGAGTGGCAGGGACTGGGGAGGGGACTGGGGACATGGGAGGGGCAGGGACTTGGGAGGGGCAGGGACTTGGGAGGGGACTGGGGACATGGGAGGGGCAGGGACTTGGGTGGGGACTGGGGACATGGGAGGGGCAGGGACTGGGGAGGGGACTGGGGTCTTGGGAGGGGCAGGGACTGGGGAGGGGACTGGGGACATGGGAGGGTATTGGGGACTTGGGAGGGGACTGGGGACATGGGAGGGGCAGGGACTTGGGAGGGGACTGGTAACAAGGGAGGGGCAGGGTCTTATGAGTGGCAGGGACTGGGGAGGGGACTGGGGATATGGGAGGGGCAGGGACTTGGGAGGGGACTGGGGACATGGGAGGGGCAGGGACTTGGGAGCGGCAGGGACTGGGGAGGGGACTGGGACATGGGAGGGGATTGGGGACTTGGGAGTGGACTGGGGACATGGGAGGGGCAGGGACTTGGGAGTGGCAGGGACTTGGGAGGGGACTGGGGACATGGGAGGGTCAGGGACTTGGGAGGGGACTGGGGACATGGGAGGGGATTGGGGACTTGGGAGGGGACTGGGGACATGGGAGTGGCAGGGACTGGGGAGGGGACTGGGGACATGGGATGGGCAGGGACTTGGGAGTGTCAGGGACTGGGGAGGGGACTGGGGACATGGGAGGGGATTGGGGACTTGGGAGAGGACTGGGGACATGGGAGGGGCAGGGACTTGGGAGGGGCAGGGACTGGGGAGGGGACTGGGGACATGGGAGGTGCAGGGACTTGGAAGGGGACTGGGGAAATGGGAGGGGCAGGGACTGGGGAGGGGACTGGGGTCTTGGGAGGGGCAGGGACTGGGGAGGGGACTGGGGACATGGGAGGGGCAGGGACTTGGGAGTGGCAGGGACTGGGGAGGGGACTGGGAACATGGGAGGGGATTGGGGACTTGGGAGTGGACTGGGGACATGAGAGGGGCAGGGACTTGGGAAGGGCCGGGACTGGGAGGGGATTGGGGACTTGGGAGGGGACTGGGGACATGGAGTTGCAGGGACTGGGGAGGGGACTGGGGACATGGGAGGGGCAGGGACTTTTGGGAGGGGACTGGGGACATGGGAGGGGATTGGGGACTTGGGAGGGGACTGGGGACATGGGAGTGGCACGGACTGGGGAGGGGACAGGGGACATGGGATGGGCAGGGACTTGGGAGTGGCAGGGACTGGGGAGGGGACTGGGGACATGGGAGGGGATTGGGGACTTGGGAGAGGACTGGGGACATGGGAGGGGCAGGGACTTGGGAGGGGCAGGGACTGGGGAGGGGACTGGGGACATGGGAGGTGCAGGGACTTGGAAGGGGACTGGGGAAATGGGAGGGGCAGGGACTGGGGAGGGGACTGGGGTCTTGGGAGGGGCAGGGACTGGGGAGGGGACTGGGGACATGGGAGGGGCAGGGACTTGGGAGGGGACTGGGGACATGGGAGGGGCAGGGACTTGGGAGTGGCAGGGACTGGGGAGGGGACTGGGAACATGGGAGGGGATTGGGGACTTGGGAGTGGACTGGGGACATGAGAGGGGCAGGGACTTGGGAAGGGCCGGGACTGGGGAGGGGATTGGGGACTTGGGAGGGGACTGGGGACATGGGAGTTGCAGGGACTGGGGAGGGGACTGGGGACATGGGAGGGGCAGGGACTTTTGGGAGGGGACTGGGGACATGGGAGGGGCAGGGACTTGGGTGGGGACTGGGGGACATGGGAGGGGCAGGGACATGGGAGGGGCAGGGACTGGGGAGGGGACTGGGGACATGGGAGGTGCAGGGACTTGGAAGGGGACTGGGGTCTTGGGAGGGGCAGGGACTGGGGAGGGGACTGGGGACAAGGGAGGGACAGGGATTGGGAAGGGCAGGGACTGGGGAGGGGAATGGGGACATGGAGGGGCAGGGACTGGGGAGGGGACTGGGGACATGGGAGTGGCAGGGACTTGGAAGTGGCAGGGACTGGGGAGGGGACTGGGGACATGGGAGGGGACTGGGGACTTAGTAGGGGCAGGGACTGGGGAGGGGACTGGGGAAATGGGAGGGGCAGGGACTTGGGAGGGGACTGGGGAAATGGGAGGGGCAGGGACTTGGGAGTGGCAGGGACTGGGGAGGGGACTGGGGACATGGGAGGTGCAGGGACTTGGGAGGGGACTGGGGACATGGGAGGGGCAGGGACTTGGGAGTGGCAGGAACTGGGGAGGGGACTGGGGACATGGGAGGGGCAGGGACTTGGGAGGGGCAGGGACTTGGGAGGGGACTGGGGACATGGGAGGGGCAGGGACTTGGGTGGGGACTGGGGAAATGGGAGGGGCAGGGACTGGGGAGGGGACTGGGGTCTTGGGAGGGGCAGGGACTGGGGAGGGGACTGGGGACATGGGAGGGGATTGGGGACTTGGGAGGGGACTGGGGACATGGGAGGGGCAGGGACTTGGGAGTGGCAGGGACTGGGGAGGGGACTGGGGACATGGGAGGGGATTGGAACTTGGGAGGGGACTGGGGACATGGGAGGGGCAGGGACTTGGGAGTGGCAGGGACTGGGGAGGGGACTGGGGTCTTGGGAGGGGCAGGGACTGGGGAGGGGACTGGGGACATGGGAGGGGATTGGGGACTTGGGAGGGGACTGGGGACATGGGAGGGGCAGGGACTTGGGAGTGGCAGGACTGGGGAGGGGACTGGGGACATGGGAGGGGCAGGGACTTGGGAGTTGCAGGAACTGGGGAGGGGACTGGGGACATGGGAGGGGCAGGGACTTGGGGGGGGCAGGGACTTGGGAGGGGACTGGGGACATGGGAGGGGCAGGGACTTGGGTGGGGACTGGGGACATTGGAGGGGCAGGGACTTGGGAGGGGCAGGGACTGGGGAGGGGACTGGGGACATGGGAGGTGCAGGGACTTGGAAGGGGACTGGGGAAATGGGAGGGGCAGGGACTGGGGAGGGGACTGGGGTCTTGGGAGGGGCAGGGACTGGGGAGGGGACTGGGGTCTTGGGAGGGACAGGGATTGGGGAGGGGACTGGGGACATGGGAGGGGCAGGGACTTGGGAAGGGCAGGGACTGGGGAGGGGAATGGGGACATGGGAGGGGCAGGGACTTGGAAGGGACTGGGGACATGGGAGGTGCAGGGACTTGGGAGTGGCAGGGACTGGGGAGGGGACTGGGGACATGGAGGGGATTGGGGACTTGGGAGGGGAGTGGGGACATGGGAGGGGCAGGGACTTGGGAGGGGACTGGTAATATGGGAGGGGCAGGGTCTTATGAGTGGCAGGGACTGGGGAGGAAACTCGGGACATGGGAGGGTATTGGGGACTTGGGAGGGGACTGGGGACATGGGAGGGGCAGGAACTTGGGAGTGGCAGGGACTGGGGAGGGGACTGGGGACATGGGAGGGTATTGGGTACTTGGGAGTGGACTGGGGACATGGGAGGGGCAGGGACTTGGGAGTGGCAGGGACTGTGGAGGGGACTGGGGACATGGGAGGGGATTGGGGACTTGGGAGGGGACTGGGGACATGGGAGGGGCAGGGACTTGGGAGTGGCAGGGACTTTGGAGGGGACTGGGGACATGGGAGGGGATTGGGGACTTGGGAGAGGACTGGGGACATGGGAGGGGCAGGGACTTGGGAGTGGCAGGGACTGTGGAGGGGACTGGGGACATGGGAGGGGATTGGGGACTTGGGAGGGGACTGGGGACATGGGAGGGGCAGGGACTTAGGAGTGGCAGGGACTGGGGAGGGGACTGGGGACATGGGAGGGGCAGGGACTTGGGAGGGGCAGGGACTTGGGAGGGGACTCGGGACATGGGAGGGGCAGGGACTTGGGAGGGGACTGGGGACATGGGAGGGGCAGGGACTTGGGAGTGGCAGGGACTGGGGAGGGGACTGGGGACATGGGAGGGGCAGGGACTTGGGAGGGGACTGGGGACATGGGAGGGGAAGGGACTTGGGAGTGGCAGGGACTGGGGAGGGGACTGGGGACATGGGAGGGGCAGGGACTTGGGAGGGGCAGGGACTTGGGAGAGGAACTGGGGACATGGGAGGGGCAGGGACTTGGGTGGGGACTGGGGACATGGGAGGGGCAGGGACTTGGGAGGGGACTGGGGTCTTGGGAGGGGCAGGGACTGGGGAGGGGACTGGGGACATGGGAGGGTATTGGGGACTTGGGAGGGGGACTGGGGACATGGGAGGGGCAGGGACTTGGGAGTGGCAGGGACTGGGGAGGGGACTGGGGACATGGGAGGGCATTGGGGACTTGGGAGGGGACTGGGGACATGGGAGGGGCAGGGACTTGGGAGTGGCAGGGACTGTGGAGGGGACTGGGGACATGGGAGGGGATTGGGGACTTGGGAGGGGACTGGGGACATGGGAGGGGCAGGGACTTGGGAGTGGCAGGGACTGGGGAGGGGGACTGGGGACATGGGAGGGGCAGGGACATGGGAGGGGCAGGGACTTGGGAGGGGACTGGGGACATGGGAGGGGCAGGGACTTGGGAGGGTACTGGGGACATGGGAGGGGCAGGGACTTGGGAGTGGCAGGGACTGGGGAGGGGACTGGGGACATGGGAGGGGCAGGGACTTGGGAGGGGACTGGGGACATGGGAGGGGCAGGGACTTGGGAGTGGCAGGGACTGGGGAGGGGACTGGGGACATGGGAGGGGCAGGGACTTGGGAGGGGCAGGGACTTGGGAGGGGACTGGGGACATGGGAGGGGCAGGGACTTGGGTGGGGACTGGGGACATGGGAGGGGGCAGGGACTGGGGAGGGGGACTGGGGTCTTGGGAGGGGCAGGGACTGGGGAGGGGACTGGGGACATGGGAGGGTATTGGGGACTTGGGAGGGGACTGGGGACATGGGAGGGGCAGGGACTTGGGTGGGGGACTGGGGACATGGGAGGGGCAGGGACTAGGGAAGGGACTGGGGAAATGGGAGGGGCAGGGGACTGGGCAGGGGACTGGGGTCTTGGGAGGGGCAGGGACTGGGGAGGGGACTGGGGACATGGGAGGGTATTGGGGACTTGGGAGGGGACTGGGGACATGGGAGGGGCAGGGACTTGGGAGTGGCAGGGACTGGGGAGGGGGACTGGGGACATGGGAGGGGATTGGGAACTTGGGAGGGGACTGGGGACATGGGAGGGGCAGGGACTTGGGAGTGGCAGGGACTGGGGAGGGGGACTGGGGACATGGGAGGGGATTGGGGACTTGGGAGGGGACTGGGGACATGGGAGGGGCAGGGACTTGGGAGTGGCAGGGACTGTGGAGGGGACTGGGGACTTGGGAGGGTATTGGGGACTTGGGAGGGGACTGGGGACATGGGAGGGGCAGGGACTTGGGAGTGGCAGGGACTGGGGAGGGGACTGGGGACATGGGAGGGGATTGGGAACTTGGGAGGGGACTGGGGACATGGGAGGGGCAGGGACTTGGGAGTGGCAGGGACTGGGGAGGGGACTGGGGACATGGGAGGGTATTGGGGACTTGGGAGGGGACTGGGGACATGGGAGGGGCAGGGTCTTGGGAGTGGCAGGGACTGGGGAGGGGACTGGGGACATGGGAGGGCAGGGACTTGGGAGTGGCAGGGACTGGGGAGGGGACTGGGGACATGGGAGGGGCAGGGACTTGGGAGGGGACTGGGGACATGGGAGGGGCAGGGACTTGGGTGGGGACTGGGGACATGGGAGGGGCAGGGACTTGGGAGGGGCAGGGACTGGGGAGGGGACTGGGGACATGGGAGGTGCAGGGACTTGGAAGGGGACTGGGGAAATGGGAGTGGCAGGGACTGGGGAGGGGACTGGGCTCTTGGGAGCGGCAGGGACTGGGGAGGGGACTGGGGTCTTGGGAGGGACAGGGATTGGGAGGGGACTGGGGACATGGGAGGGGCAGGGACTTGGGAAGGGCAGGGACTGGGGAGGGGACTGGGGACATGGGAGTGGCAGGGACTTGGAAGTGGCAGGGACTGGGAGGGGACTGGGGACATGGGAGGGGCAGGGACTTGGGAGGGGACTGGGGACATGGGAGTGGCAGGGACTTGGAAGTGGCAGGGACTGGGGAGGGGACTGGGGACATGGGAGTGGCAGGGACTTGGAAGTGGCAGGGACTGGGGAGGGGACTGGGGACATGGGAGTGGCAGGGTCTTGGGAGTGGCAGGGACTGGGGAGGGGACTGGGAACATGGGAGGGGATTGGGGACTTGGGAGGGGACTGGGGACATGGGAGGGGCAGGGACTTGGGAAGGGCAGGGACTGGGGAGGGGAATGGGGACATGGGAGGGGCAGGGACTTGGGAAGGGACTGGGGACATGGGAGGGCAGGGACTTGGGAGTGGCAGGGACTGGGGAGGGGACTGGGGACATGGGAGGGGCAGGGACTTGGGAGGGGACTGGGGACATGGGAGGGGAAGGGACTTGGGAGTGGCAGGGACTGGGGAGGGGACTGGGGACATGGGAGGGGCAGGGACTTGGGAGGGCGGGGACTTGGGAGGGGACTGGGGACATGGGAGGGGCAGGGACTTGGGTGGGGACTGGGGACATGGGAGGGGCAGGGACTGGGGAGGGGACTGGGGTCTTGGGAGGGGCAGGACTTGGGAGGGGCAGGGACTTGGGAGGGACTGGGGACATGGGAGGGGCAGGGACTTGGGAGGGGACTGGGGACATGGGAGGGGTATTGGGGAGTTGGGAGGGGACTGGGGACATGGGAGGGGCAGGGACTTGGGAGTGGCAGGGACTGGGGAGGGGACTGGGGACATGGGAGGGGCATTGGGGACTTGGGAGGGGACTGGGGACATGGGAGGGGCAGGGACTTGGGAGTGGCAGGGACTGTGGAGGGGACTGGGGGACATGGGAGGGGATTGGGGACTTGGGAGGGGACTGGGGACATGGGAGGGGCAGGGACTTGGGAGTGGCAGGGACTGGGGAGGGGACTGGGGACATGGGAGGGGCAGGGACATGGGAGGGGCAGGGACTTGGGAGGGGACTGG
>JAUMJM010000494.1:0-41245 GCA_033558235.1 Neomorphus geoffroyi
CTGCCCCTCCCAAGTCCCTGCCCCTCCTAAGTCCCTGCCCCTCCCATGTCCCCAGTCCCCTCCCAAGTCCCTGCCCCTCCCAAGTCCCTGCCCCTCCCATGTCCCCAGTCGCCTCCCAAGTCCCTGCCCCCTCCCAAGTCCCTTCCCCTCCCAGGTCCCAAATCCTCTCCCAAGTCCCTGCCCCTCCTAAGTCCCTGCCCCTCCCAGGTCCCCAGTCCCCTCCCCAGTCCCTGCCCCTCCCAAGTCCCTGCCCCTCCCATGTCCCCAGTTCCCTCCCAAGTCCCTGCCCCTCCCAAGTCCCTGCCCCTCCCAGGTTCCAAGTCCCCTCCCAAGTCCCTGCCCCTCCCATGTCTACAGTCCCCTCCCAAGTCCCTGCCCCTCCCATGTCCCCAGTCCCCTCCCAACTGCCTGCCCCTCCCATGTCCCCAGTCCCCTCCCAACTGCCTGCCCCTCCCAAGTCCCTGGCCCTCCCAAGTCCCTAGTACCTTCCCATATCCCCACTCCCCTCCCAAGTCCCTGCCCCTCCCATGTCCACAGTCCCCTCCCAAGTCACTGCCCCTCCGATGTCACCAGTCCCCTTCCCACTCCCTGCCCCTCCAATATCCCTGCCCCTTCCATGCCAGCAGTCCCCTCCCAGGTCCCTGCCTCTCCCATGTTCCCTGTCCCCTCCCCAGTCCCTGCCCCTCCCATGTCCCCAGTCCCCTCCCAACTGCCTGCCCCTCCCAAGTTCCTGCCCCTCCCAAGTCCCCAGTCCATTCCCAAGTCCCCAGTCCCCTCCAAGTCCCTGACCCTCCCATGTTTCCAGTCCCCTTCCCAGTCCCTGCCCCTCCCATGTCCACAGTCCCCTCCCAAGTCACTGCCCCTCCCATGTCCCCAGTCCCCTCCCAACTGCCTATCCCTCCCAAGTACTTGCCCCTCCCAAGTCCTCTCCCATGTCCCCAATCCCCTCCCAACTGCCTACCCCCTACCAATCCCTGGCCCTCCCAGGTCCCTAGTCCCCTCCCATGTCCCCAGTCCCTGCCCCTCCCAGGTCCCAAGTCCTCTCCCAAGTCCCTGCCCCTCCCATGTTCCCAGTCCCCTCCCCAGTCCCTGCCCCTCCCATGTCCACAGTCCCCTCCAAGTCACTGCCTCTCCCATGTCCCCAGTCCCCTCCCAACTGCCTGCCCCTCCCAAGTCCCTGCCCCTCCCAAGTCCCAAGTCCCCTCCCATGTCACCAGTCCCCTCCCAACTGCCTGCCCTCCCAAGTCCCTGCCCCTCCCAAGTCCCAAGTCCCCTCCCATGTCCCCAGTCCCTTCCCAAGTCCCTGCCCATCCCCAGTCCCTGCCCCTCCCAGGTCCCAAGTCCCCTCCCAAGTCCCTGCGCCTCCCATGTTCCCAGTCCCCTCTCCAGTCCCTGCCCCTCCCAAGTCCCTGCCCCTCCCGTGTCCCCAGTCCCCCTCCCAGTCCCTGCCCCTCGGAAGTCCCTGCCCCTCCCAAGTCCCCAGTCCCTTCCCAAGTCCCCAGTCCCCTCCCGAGTCCTTGACCCTCCCATGTTCCCAGTCCCCTCCCCAGTCTCTGCCCCTCCCATGTCCCCAGACCCCTCCCAAGTCCCCAGTCCCCTCCCAAGTCCCTGCCCCTCCCATGTCCCCAGTCCCCTCCCAGGTCCCTGCCCCTCCCATGTTCCCTGTCCCCTCCCCAGTCCCTGCCCCTCCCATATCCCCATTCGCCTCCCAACTGCCTACCCCTCCCAAGTCCCTGCCCCTCCCATGTCAACTGCCTGCCCCTCCCAAATCCCTGCCCCTCCCATGCCAGCAGTACCCTCCCATGTCCCCACCCCCCTCCCAGGTCCCTGCCCCTCCCATGTTCCCTGTCCCCTCCCCAGTCCCTGCCCCTCCCATATCTCCATTCGCCTCCCAACTGCCTGCCCCTCCCAAGTCCCTGCCCCTCCCATGTTCCCAGTCCCCTCCCCAGTCCCTGCCCCTCCCATGTCCCCAGTCCCCTCCCAAGTACCCAGTCTCCTCCCAAGTCCCTCCCCCTCCCATGTTTCCAGTCCCTTCCCCAGTGCCTGCCCCTCCCATGTCCACAGTCCCCTCCCAAGTCCCTGCCCCTCCCATGTTTCCAGTCCCCTCCCCAGTCCCTGCCCCTCCCATGTCCACAGTCCCCTCCCATGTCCCCAGTCCCCTCCCAACTGCCTATCCCTCCCAAGTACCTGCCCCTCCCAAGTCCTCTCCCATGTCCCCAGTCCCCTCCCAACTGCCTGCCCCTCCCAAGCCCCTGGCCCTCCCACGTTTCTTGTCCCCTCCCATTTCCCCAGTCCCCTCCCCAGTCCCTGCCCCTCCGAAGTCCCTGCCCCTCCCAAGTCCCCAGTCCCTTCCCAAGTCCCCAGTCAGTCCCCAGTCCCCTCCCAAGTCCCTGCCCCTCCCATGTCCCCAGTCCCCTCCCAGGTCACTGCCCCTCCCATGTTCCCTGTCCCCTCCCCAGTCCCTGCCCCTCCCATATCCCCATTCGCCTCCCAACTGCCTACCCCTCCCAAGTCCCTGCCCCTCCCATGTCAACTGCCTGCCCCTCCCAAATCCCTGCCCCTCCCATGCCAGCAGTACCCTCCCATGTCCCCACCCCCCTCCCAGGTCCCTGCCCCTCCCATGTTCCCTGTCCCCTCCCCAGTCCCTGCCCCTCCCATATCTCCATTCGCCTCCCAACTGCCTGCCCCTCCCAAGTCCCTGCCCCTCCCATGTTCCCAGTCCCCTCTCCAGTCCCTGCCCCTCCCATGTCCCCAGTCCCCTCCCAAGTACCCAGTCTCCTCCCAAGTCCCTGCCCCTCCCATGTTTCCAGTCCCTTCCCCAGTGCCTGCCCCTCCCATGTCCACAGTCCCCTCCCAAGTCACTGCCCCTCCCATGTCCCCAGTCCCCTCACAACTGCCTATACCTCCCAAGTACCTGCCCCTCCCAAGTCCCCTCCCATGTCCCCAGTCCCCTCCCCAGTCCCTGCCCCTCCCAAATCCCTGCCCCTCCCATGCCAGCAGTCCCCTCCCATGTCCCCACCCCCCTCCCAGGTCCCTGCCCCTCCCATGTTCCCTGTCCCCTCCCCAGTCCCTGCCCCTCCTATATCTCCATTCGCCTCCCAACTGCCTGCCCTCCCAAGTCCCTGCCCCTCCCATGTTCCCAGTCCCCTCCCAGTCCCTGCCCCTCCCATGTCCCCAGTCCCCTCCCAAGTACCCAGTCTCCTCCCAAGTCCCTGCCCCTCCCATGTTTCCAGTCCCTTCCCCAGTGCCTGCCCCTCCCATGTCCACAGTCCCCTCCCAAGTCACTGCCCCTCCCATGTCCCCAGTCCCCTCCCAACTGCCTATCCCTCCCAAGTACCTGCCCCTCCCAAGTCCTCCTTCCCATGTCCCCAGTCCCCTCCCAACTGCCTGCCCCTACCAATCCCTGGCCCTCCCATGGCCCTATCCCCTCCCAACTGCCTGCCCCTCCCAAGCCCCTGGCCCTCCCACGTTCCTTGTCCCCTCCCATTTCCCAGTCCCCTCCCCAGTCCCTGCCCCTCCCAAGTCCCCAGTCCCTTCCCAATTCCCCAGGCCCCTCCCAAGTACCTGACCCTCCCATGTTCCCAGTCCCCTCCCCAGTCCCTGCCCCTCCCATGTCCACAGTCCCCACCGAAGTCACTGCCCATCCCATGTCCCCAGTCCCCTCCCAACTGCCTGCCCCTCCCAAGTCCCTGCCCCTCCCAAGTCCCTAGTCCCCTCCCATGTCCCCAGTCCCTTCCCAAGTCCCTGCCCATCCCAAGTCCCTGCCCCTCCCAGGTCCCAAGTCCCCTCCCAAGTCCCTGCGCTTCCCATGTCCCCAGTCCCCTCTCCAGTCCCTGCCCCTCCCAAGTCCCTGCCCCTCCCGTGTCCCCAGTCCCTTCCCAGTCCCTTCCCCTCCCAAGACCCTAGTCCCCTCCCATGTCCCCAGTCCCCTCCCCAGTCCCTGCCCCTCCCAAGTCCCTGCCCCTCCCATGTCCCCAGTCCCCTCCCAACTGCCTGCCCCTCCCAAGTCCCTGGCCCTCCCAAGTCCCTAGTACCTTCCCATGTCCCCACTCCCCTCCCAAGTCCCTGCCCCTCCCATGTCCACAGTCCCCTCCCAAGTCACTGCCCCTCCGATGTCACCAGTCCCCTTCCCACTCCCTGCCCCTCCAATATCCCTGCCCCTTCCATGCCAGCAGTCCCCTCCCAGGTCCCTGCCTCTCCCATGTTCCCTGTCCCCTCCCCAGTCCCTGCCCCTCCCATGTCCCCAGTCCCCTCCCAACTGCCTGCCCCTCCCAAGTTCCTGCCCCTCCCAAGTCCCCAGTCCATTCCCAAGTCCCCAGTCCCCTCCCAAGTCCCTGACCCTCCCATGTTTCCAGTCCCCTCCCCAGTCCCTGCCCCTCCCATGTCCACAGTCCCCTCCCAAGTCACTGCCCCTCCCATGTCCCCAGTCCCCTCCCAACTGCCTATCCCTCCCAAGTACTTGCCCCTCCCAAGTCCTCTCCCATGTCCCAATCCCCTCCCAACTGCCTACCCCTACCAATCCCTGGCCCTCCCAGGTCCCTAGTCCCCTCCCATGTCCCCAGTCCCAGCCCCTCCCAGGTCCCAAGTCCTCTCCCAAGTCCCTGCCCCTCCCATGTTCCCAGTCCCCTCCCCAGTCCCTGCCCCTCCCATGTCCACAGTCCCCTCCCAAGTCACTGCCTCTCCCATGTCCCCAGTCCCCTCCCAACTGCCTGCCCCTCCCAAGTCCCTGCCCCTCCCAAGTCCCAAGTCCCCTCCCATGTCACCAGTCCCCTCCCAACTGCCTGCCCTCCCAAGTCCCTGCCCCTCCCAAGTCCCAAGTCCCCTCCCATGTCCCCAGTCCCTTCCCAAGTCCCTGCCCATCCCCAGTCCCTGCCCCTCCCAGGTCCCAAGTCCCCTCCCAAGTCCCTGCGCCTCCCATGTTCCCAGTCCCCTCTCCAGTCCCTGCCCCTCCCAAGTCCCTGCCCCTCCCGTGTCCCCAGTCCCCTCCCAGTCCCTGCCCCTCGGAAGTCCCTGCCCCTCCCAAGTCCCCAGTCCCTTCCCAAGTCCCCAGTCCCCTCCCGAGTCCTTGACCCTCCCATGTTCCCAGTCCCCTCCCCAGTCTCTGCCCCTCCCATGTCCCCAGACCCCTCCCAAGTCCCCAGTCCCCTCCCAAGTCCCTGCCCCTCCCATGTCCCCAGTCCCCTCCCAGGTCCCTGCCCCTCCCATGTTCCCTGTCCCCTCCCCAGTCCCTGCCCCTCCCATATCCCCATTCGCCTCCCAACTGCCTACCCCTCCCAAGTCCCTGCCCCTCCCATGTCAACTGCCTGCCCCTCCCAAATCCCTGCCCCTCCCATGCCAGCAGTACCCTCCCATGTCCCCACCCCCCTCCCAGGTCCCTGCCCCTCCCATGTTCCCTGTCCCCTCCCCAGTCCCTGCCCCTCCCATATCTCCATTCGCCTCCCAACTGCCTGCCCCTCCCAAGTCCCTGCCCCTCCCATGTTCCCAGTCCCCTCCCCAGTCCCTGCCCCTCCCATGTCCCCAGTCCCCTCCCAAGTACCCAGTCTCCTCCCAAGTCCCTCCCTCTCCCATGTTTCCAGTCCCTTCCCCAGTGCCTGCCCCTCCCATGTCCACAGTCCCCTCCCAAGTCACTGCCCCTCCCATGTCCCCAGTCCCCTCACAACTGCCTATCCCTCCCAAGTACCTGCCCCTCCCAAGTCCTCTCCCATGTCCCCAGTCCCCTCCCAACTGCCTGCCCCTCCCAAGCCCCTGGCCCTCCCACGTTTCTTGTCCCCTCCCATTTCCCCAGTCCCCCTCCCCAGTCCCTGCCCCTCCGAAGTCCCTGCCCCTCCCAAGTCCCCAGTCCCCTTCCCAAGTCCCCAGTCCCCTCCCAAGTCCCTGCCCCTCCCATGTCCCCAGTCCCCTCCCAGGTCACTGCCCCTCCCATGTTCCCTGTCCCCTCCCCAGTCCCTGCCCCTCCCATATCCCCATTCGCCTCCCAACTGCCTACCCCTCCCAAGTCCCTGCCCCTCCCATGTCAACTGCCTGCCCCTCCCAAATCCCTGCCCCTCCCATGCCAGCAGTACCCTCCCATGTCCCCACCCCCCTCCCAGGTCCCTGCCCCTCCCATGTTCCCTGTCCCCTCCCCAGTCCCTGCCCCTCCCATATCTCCATTCGCCTCCCAACTGCCTGCCCCTCCCAAGTCCCTGCCCCTCCCATGTTCCCAGTCCCCTCTCCAGTCCCTGCCCCTCCCATGTCCCCAGTCCCCTCCCAAGTACCCAGTCTCCTCCCAAGTCCCTGCCCCTCCCATGTTTCCAGTCCCTTCCCCAGTGCCTGCCCCTCCCATGTCCACAGTCCCCTCCCAAGTCACTGCCCCTCCCATGTCCCCAGTCCCCTCACAACTGCCTATACCTCCCAAGTACCTGCCCCTCCCAAGTCCTCTCCCATGTCCCCAGTCCCCTCCCAACTGCCTGCCCCTACCAATCCCTGGCCCTCCCAGGTCCCTATCCCCTCCCAACTGCCTGCCCCTCCCAAGTCCCTGCCCCTCCCAAGTCCCTAGTCCCCTCCCATGTCCCCAGTCCCTTCCTAAGTCCCTGCCCATCCCAAGTCCCTGCCCCTCCCAGGTCCCAAGTCCCCTCCCAATTCCCTGCGCCTCCCATGTCCCCAGTCCCCTCTCCAGTCCCTGCCCCTCCCAAGTCCCTGCCCCTCCCGTGTCCCCAGTCCCCTCCCAGTCCCTTCCCCTCCCAAGTCCCTAGTCCCCTCCCATGTCCCCAGTCCCCTCCCAACTGCCTGCCCCTCCCAAATTCCTGGCCCTCCCAAGTCCCTAGTCCCTTCCCATGTCCCGACTCCCCTCCCAAGTCCCTGCCCCTCCCATGTCCCCAGTCCCCTCCCCAGTCCCTGCCCCTCCCAAATCCCTGCCCCTCCCATGCCAGCAGTCCCCTCCTATGTCCCCAGTCCCCTCCCAGGTCCCTGCCCCTCCCATGTTCCCTGTCCCCTCCCCAGTCCCTGCCCCTCCCATATCCCCACTCCCCTCCCAACTGCCTGCCCCTACCAATCCCTGCCCCTCCCAGGTCCCAAGTCCTCTCCCAAGTCCCTGCCCCTCCCATGTTCCCAGGCCCCTCCCCAGTCCCTGCCCCTGCCATGTCCACAGTCCCCTCCCAAGTCCCTGCCCCTCCCATATCCCTATCCCCTCCCAACTGCCTGCCCCTCCCAAGCCCCTGCCCTCCCACGTTCCTAGTCCCTTCCCATGTCCCCAGTCCCCTCCCCAGTCCCTGCCCCTCCCAAATCCCTGCCCCTCCCATGCCAGCAGTCCACTCCCATGTCCCCAGTCCCATCCCAGGTCCCTGCCCCTCCCATGTCCACAGTACCCTCCCCACTCCCTGCCCCTCCCATGTCCCCAGTCCCCTCCCAACTGCCTCCCCTCCCATTTCCCCAGTCCCCTCCCCAGTCCCTGCCCCTCCCAAGTCCCCACTCCCTTCCCAAGTCCCCAGGCCCCTCCCAAGTCCCTGACCCTCCCATGTTCCCAGTTCCCTCTCCAGTCCCTGCCCCTCCCATGTCCCCAGTCCCCTCCCAAGTCCCCAGTCCCCTCCCAAGTCCCTGCCCCTCCCATGTTCCCAGTCCCCTCCCAACTGCCTACCCCTCCCAAGTACCTGCCCCTCCCAAGTCCACTCCCATGTCCCCAGTCCCCTCCCAACTGCCTGCCCCTCCCAAGTCCCTGGCCCTCCCAGGTCCCTAGTCCTCTCCCATGTCCCCAGTCCCTTCCCAAGTCCCTGCCCCTCCCAAGTCCCTGCCCCTCCCAGGTCCCAAGTCCTCTCCCAAGTCCCTGCCCCTCCCATGTCCCCAGTCCCCTCCCAAGTGCCTGCCCCTCCCAATTCCCTGGCCCTCCCAAGTCCCTAGTCCTCTCCCATGTCCCCAGTCCCCTCCCCAGTCCCTGCCCCTCCCAAATCCCTGCCCTCCCATGCCAGCAGTCCCCTCCCATGTCCCCAGTCCCCTCCCAGGTCCCTGCCCCTCCCATGTTCCCTGTCCCCTCCCCAGTTCCTGCCCCTCCCATGTCCCCATTCGCCTCCCAACTGCCTGCCCCTCCCAAGTCCCTGCCCCTCCCATTTGCCCAGTCCCCTCCCCAGTCCCTGCCCCTCCCATGTTCCCAGTCCCCTCCCCAGTCCCTGCCCCTCCCATGTCCAAAGTCCCCTCCCAAGTACCCAGTCTCCTCCCAAGTCCCTGCCCCTCCCATGTCCACAGTCCCCTCCCAAGTCACTGCCCCTCCCATGTCCACAGTCCCCTCCCAACTGCCTACCCCTCCCAAGTACCTGCCCCTCCCAAGTCCTCTCCCATGTCCCCAGTCCCCTCCCAACTGCCTGCCCCTCCCAAGTCCCTGCCGCTCCCAAGTCCCTAGTCCCCTCCCATGTCCCCCGTCCCTTCCCAAGTCCCTGCCCCTCCCAAGTCCCTGCCCCTCCCAGGTCCCCAGTCCCCTCCCCAGTCCCTGCCCCTCCCAGGTCCCCAGTCCCCTCCCAAGTACCCAGTCTCCTCCCAAGTCCCTGCCCCTCCCATGTTTCCAGTCCCCTCCCCAGTCCGTACCCCTCCCATGTCCACAGTCCCCTCCCAAGTCACTGCCCCTCCCATGTCCCCAGTCCCCTCCCAACTGCCTATCCCTCCCAAGTACCTGCCCCTCCTAAGTCCTCTCCCATGTCCCCAGTCCCCTCCCAACTGCCTGCCCCTACCAATCCCTGGCCCACCCAGGTCCCTAGTCCCCTCCAATGTCCCCAGTCCCTTCCCAAGTCCCTGCCCCTCCCAGGTCCCAAGTCCTCTCCCAAGTCCCTGCCCCTCCCATGTTCCCAGGCCCCTCCCCAGTCCCTGCCCCTGCCATGTCCACAGTCCCCTCCCAAGTCTCTGCCCCTCCCATGTCCCTATCCCCTCCCAACTGCCTGCCCCTCCCAAGCCCCTGGCCCTCCCACGTTCCTAGTCCCCTCCCATTTCCCCAGTCCCCTCCCCAGTCCCTGCCCCTCCCAAGTCCCCAGTCCCTTCCCAATTCCCCAGGCCCCTCCCAAGTACCTGACCCTCCCATGTTCCCAGTCCCCTCCCCAGTCCCTGCCCCTCCCATGTCCACAGTCCCCACCGAAGTCACTGCCCCTCCCATGTCCCCAGTCCCCTCCCAACTGCCTGTCCCTCCCAAGTCCCTGCCCCTCCCAAGTCCCTAGTCCCCTCCCATGTCCCCAGTCCCTTCCCATGTCCCTGCCCATCCCAAGTCCCTGCCCCTCCCAGGTCCCAAGTCCCCTCCCAATTCCCTGCGCCTCCCATGTCCCCAGTCCCCTCTCCAGTCCCTGCCCCTCCCAAGTCCCTGCCCCTCCCGTGTCCCCAGTCCCCTCCCAGTCCCTTCCCCTCCCAAGTCCCTAGTCCCCTCCCATGTCCCCAGTCCCCTCCCCAGTCCCTGCCCCTCCCAAGTCCCTGCCCCTCCCATGTCCCCAGTCCCCTCCCAACTGCCTGCCCCTCCCAAGTCCCTGGCCCTCCCAAGTCCCTAGTCCCTTCCCATGTCCCCACTCCCCTCCCAAGTCCCTGCCCCTCCCATGTTCCCAGGCCCCTCCCATGTCCCTGCCCCTGCCATGTCCACAGTCCCCTCCCAAGTCCCTGTCCCTCCCATGTCCCTATCCCCTCCCAACTGCCTGCCCCTCCCAAGCCCCTGGCCCTCCCACGTTCCTAGTCCCTTCCCATGTCCCCAGTCCCCTCCCCAGTCCCTGCCCCTCCCAAATCCCTGCCCCTCCCATGCCAGCAGTCCACTCCCATGTCCCCAGTCCCCTCCCAGGTCCCTGCCCCTCCCATGTTCCCTGCCCCCTCCCCACTCCCTGTCCCTCCCATGTCCCCAGTCCCCTCCCAACTGCCTCCCCTCCCATTTCCCCAGTCCCCTCCCCAGTCCCTGCCCCTCCCAAGTCCCCAGTCCCTTCCCAAGTCCCCAGGCCCGCCCCAAGTCCCTGACCCTCCCATGTTCCCAGTTCCCTCTCCAGTCCCTGCCCCTCCCATGTCCCCAGTCCCCTCCCAAGTCCCCAGTCCCCTCCCAAGTCCCTGCCCCTCCCATGTTCACTGTCCCCTCCCCAGTCCCTGCCCCTCCCATATCCCCATTCGCCTCCCAACTGCCTGCCCCTCCCAAGTCCCTGCCGCTCCCATGTTCCCAGTCCCCTCCCCAGTCCCTGCCCCTCCCATGTCCACAGTCCCCTCCCAAGTACCCACTCTCCTCCCAAGTCCCTGCCCCTCCCATGTATCCAGTCCCCTCCCCAGTCCCTGCCCCTCCCATGTCCACAGTCCCCTCCCAATTCACTGCCCCTCCCATGTCCCCAGTCCTCTCCCAACTGCCGATCCCTCCCAAGTACCTGCCCCTCCCAAATCCTCTCCCATGTCCCCAGTCCCCTCCCAACTGCCTGCCCCTCCCAAGTCCCTGGCCCTCCCAGGTCCCTAGTCCTCTCCCATGTCCCCAGTCCCTTCCCAAGTCCCTGCCCCTCCCAGGTCCCAAGTCCTCTCCCAAGTCCCTGCCCCTACCATGATCCCAGGCCCCTCCCCAGTCCCTGCCCCTGCCATGTCCACAGTCCCCTCCCAAGTCTCTGCCCCTCCCATGTCCCTATCCCCTCCCAACTGCCTGCCCCTCCCAAGCCCCTGGCCCTCCCACGTTCCTAGTCCCCTCCCATTTCCCCAGTCCCCTCCCAAGTCCCTGCCCCTCCCAAGTCCCCAGTCCCTTCCCAATTCCCCAGGCCCCTCCCAAGTACCTGACCCTCCCATGTTCCCAGTCCCCTCCCCAGTCCCTGCCCCTCCCATGTCCACAGTCCCCACCGAAGTCACTGCCCCTCCCATGTCCCCAGTCCCCTCCCAACTGCCTGCCCCTCCCAAATCCCTGCCCCTCCCAAGTCCCTAGTCCCCTCCCATGTCCCCAGTCCCTTCCCAAGTCCCTGCCCATCACAAGTCCCTGCCCCTCCCAGGTCCCAAGTCCCCTCCCAAGTCCCTGCGCCTCCCATGTCCCCAGTCCCCTCTCCAGTCCCTGCCCCTCCCAAGTCCCTGCCCCTCCCGTGTCCCCAGTCCCCTCCCAGTCCCTTCCCCTCCCAAGTCCCTAGTCCCCTCACATGTCCCCAGTCCCCTCCCCAGTCCCTGCCCCTCCCAAGTCCCTGCCCCTCCCATGTCCCCAGTCCCCTCCCAACTGCCTGCCCCTCCCAAGTCCCTGGCCCTCCCAAGTCCCTAGTCCCTTCCCATGTCCCCACACCCCTCCCAAGTCCCTGCCCCTCCCATGTCCCCAGTCCCCTCCCCAGTCCCTGCCCCTCCCAAATCCCTGCCCCTCCCATGCCAGCAGTCCCCTCCTATGTCCCCAGTCCCCTCCCAGGACCCTGCCCCTCCCATTTTCCCTGTCCCCTCCCCAGTCCCTGCCCCTCCCATGTCCCCAGTCCCCTCCCAACTTCCTGCCCCTCCCATGTCCCCAGTCCCCTCCCAAGTCCCCAGTCCCCTCCCAAGTCCCTGCCCCTCCCATGTCCCCAGTCCCCTCCCAACTGCCTGCCCCTCCCAATTCCCTGGCCCTCCCAAGTCCCTAGTCCCTTCCCATGTCCCCAGTCCCCCCCCAAGTCCCTGCCCCTCCCATGTCAACTGCCTGCCCCTCCCCAGTCCCTGCCCCTCCCATGTCCCCAGTCCCCTCCCCAGTCCCTGCCCCTCCCAAATCCCTGCCCCTCCCATGACAGCAGTCCCCTCCCATGTCCCCACTCCCCTCCCAGGTCCCTGCCCCTCCCATGTTCCCAGTCCCCTCCCCAGTCCCTGCCCCTCCCATGTCCCCAGTCCCCTCCCAAGTACCCAGTCTCCTCCCAAGTCCCTCCCCCTCCCATGTTTCCAGTCCCTTCCCCAGTGCCTGCCCCTCCCATGTCCACAGTCCCCTCCCAAGTCACTGCCCCTCCCATGTCCCCAGTCCCCTCACAACTGCCTATCCCTCCCAAGTACCTGCCCCTCCCAAGTCCTCTCCCATGTCCCCAGTCCCCTCCCAACTGCCTGCCCCTCCCAAGCCCCTGGCCCTCCCACGTTTCTTGTCCCCTCCCATTTCCCCAGTCCCCTCCCCAGTCCCTGCCCCTCCGAAGTCCCTGCCCCTCCCAAGTCCCCAGTCCCTTCCCAAATCCCCAGTCCCCTCCCAAGTCCCTGCCCCTCCCATGTCCCCAGTCCCCTCCCAGGTCACTGCCCCTCCCATGTTCCCTGTCCCCCTCCCCAGTCCCTGCCCCTCCCATATCCCCATTCGCCTCCCAACTGCCTACCCCTCCCAAGTCCCTGCCCCTCCCATGTCAACTGCCTGCCCCTCCCAAATCCCTGCCCCTCCCATGCCAGCAGTACCCTCCCATGTCCCCACCCCCCTCCCAGGTCCCTGCCCCTCCCATGTTCCCTGTCCCCTCCCCAGTCCCTGCCCCTCCCATATCTCCATTCGCCTCCCAACTGCCTGCCCCTCCCAAGTCCCTGCCCCTCCCATGTTCCCAGTCCCCTCCCCAGTCCCTGCCCCTCCCATGTCCCCAGTCCCCTCCCAAGTACCCAGTCTCCTCCCAAGTCCCTGCCCCTCCCATGTTTCCAGTCCCTTCCCCAGTGCCTGCCCCTCCCATGTCCACAGTCCCCACCGAAGTCACTGCCCCTCCCATGTCCCCAGTCCCCCTCCCAACTGCCTGCCCCTCCCAAATCCCTGCCCCTCCCAAGTCCCTAGTCCCCTCCCATGTCCCCAGTCCCTTCCCAAGTCCCTGCCCATCACAAGTCACTGCCCCTCCCATGTTCCCTGTCCCCTCCCCAGTCCCTGCCCCTCCCATGTCCCCATTCGCCTCCCAACTGCCTACCCCTCCCAAGTCCCTACCCCTCCCATGTCAACTGCCTGCCCCTCCCAAATCCCTGCCCCTCCCATGCCAGCAGTACCCTCCCATGTCCCCACCCCCCTCCCAGGTCCCTGCCCCTCCCATGTTCCCTGTCCCCTCCCCAGTCCCTGCCCCTCCCATATCTCCATTCGCCTCCCAACTGCCTGCCCCTCCCAAGTCCCTGCCCCTCCCATGTTCCCAGTCCCCTCCCCAGTCCCTGCCCCTCCCATGTCCCCAGTCCCCTCCCAAGTACCCAGTCTCCTCCCAAGTCCCTGCCCCTCCCATGTTTCCAGTCCCTTCCCCAGTGCCTGCCCCTCCCATGTCCACAGTCCCCTCCCAAGTCACTGCCCCTCCCATGTCCCCAGTCCCCTCACAACTGCCTATACCTCCCAAGTACCTGCCCCTCCCAAGTCCTCTCCCATGTCCCCAGTCCCCTCCCAACTGCCTGCCCCTACCAATCCCTGGCCCTCCCAGGTCCCTATCCCCTCCCAACTGCCTGCCCCTCCCAAGTCCCTGCCCCTCCCAAGTCCCTAGTCCCCTCCCATGTCCCCAGTCCCTTCCTAAGTCCCTGCCCATCCCAAGTCCCTGCCCCTCCCAGGTCCCAAGTCCCCTCCCAATTCCCTGCGCCTCCCATGTCCCCAGTCCCCTCTCCAGTCCCTGCCCCTCCCAAGTCCCTGCCCCTCCCGTGTCCCCAGTCCCCTCCCAGTCCCTTCCCCTCCCAAGTCCCTAGTCCCCTCCCATGTCCCCAGTCCCCTCCCAACTGCCTGCCCCTCCCAAGTTCCTGGCCCTCCCAAGTCCCTAGTCCCTTCCCATGTCCCGACTCCCCTCCCAAGTCCCTGCCCCTCCCATGTCCCCAGTCCCCTCCCCCAGTCCCTGCCCCTCCCAAATCCCTGCCCCTCCCATGCCAGCAGTCCCCTCCTATGTCCCCAGTCCCCTCCCAGGTCCCTGCCCCTCCCATGTTCCCTGTCCCCTCCCCAGTCCCTGCCCCTCCCTTATCCCCACTCCCCTCCCAACTGCCTGCCCCTACCAATCCCTGCCCCTCCCAGGTCCCAAGTCCTCTCCCAAGTCCCTGCCCCTCCCATGTTCCCAGGCCCCTCCCCAGTCCCTGCCCCTGCCATGTCCACAGTCCCCTCCCAAGTCCCTGCCCCTCCCATATCCCTATCCCCTCCCAACTGCCTGCCCCTCCCAAGTCCCTGACCCTCCCATGTTCCCAGTTCCCTCTCCAGTCCCTGCCCCTCCCATGTCCCCAGTCCCCTCCCAAGTCCCCAGTCCCCTCCCAAGTCCCTGCCCCTCCCATGTTCCCAGTCCCCTCCCAACTGCCTACCCCTCCCAAGTACCTGCCTCTCCCAAGTCCACTCCCATGTCCCCAGTCCCCTCCCAACTGCCTGCCCCTCCCAAGTCCCTGGCCCTCCCAGGTCCCTAGTCCTCTCCCATGTCCCCAGTCCCTTCCCAAGTCCCTGCCCCTCCCAAGTCCCTGCCCCTCCCAGGTCCCAAGTCCTCTCCCAAGTCCCTGCCCCTCCCATGTCCCCAGTCCCCTCCCAAGTGCCTGCCCCTCCCAATTCCCTGGCCCTCCCAAGTCCCTAGTCCTCTCCCATGTCCCCAGTCCCCTCCCCAGTCCCTGCCCCTCCCAAATCCCTGCCCTCCCATGCCAGCAGTCCCCTCCCATGTCCCCAGTCCCCTCCCAGGTCCCTGCCCCTCCCATGTTCCCTGTCCCCTCCCCAGTCCCTGCCCCTCCCATGTCCCCATTCGCCTCCCAACTGCCTGCCCCTCCCAAGTCCCTGCCCCTCCCATTTGCCCAGTCCCCTCCCCAGTCCCTGCCCCTCCCATGTTCCCAGTCCCCTCCCCAGTCCCTGCCCCTCCCATGTCCAAAGTCCCCTCCCAAGTACCCAGTCTCCTCCCAAGTCCCTGCCCCTCCCATGTCCACAGTCCCCTCCCAAGTCACTGCCCCTCCCATGTCCACAGTCCCCTCCCAACTGCCTACCCCTCCCAAGTACCTGCCCCTCCCAAGTCCTCTCCCATGTCCCCAGTCCCCTCCCAACTGCCTGCCCCTCCCAAGTCCCTGCCGCTCCCAAGTCCCTAGTCCCCTCCCATGTCCCCCGTCCCTTCCCAAGTCCCTGCCCCTCCCAAGTCCCTGCCCCTCCCAGGTTCCAAGTCCCCTCCCAAGTCCCTGCCCCTCCCAAGTCCCTGCCCCTCCCAGGTCCCAAGTTTTCTCCCAAGTCCCTGCCCCTCTCATGTTCCCAGTCCCCACCCCAGTCATTGCCCCTCCCATGTCCACAGTCCCCTCCCAAGTCCCTGGCCCTCCCAAGTCCCTAGTCCCTTCCCATGTCCCCAGTCCCCTCCCAAGTCCCTGACCCTCCCATGTCCCCAGTCCCCTCCCCAGTCCCTGCCCCTCCCAAATCCCTGCCCCTCCCATGTTAGCACTCCCCTCCTATGTCCCCAGTCCCCTCCCAGGTCCCTGCCCCTCCCAAGTCCCCAGTCCCCTCCCAACTGCCTGCCCCTCCCAAGTCCCTGCACCTCCCAAGTCCCCAGTCCCTTCCCAAGTACCCAGTCCCCTGCCAAGTCCCTGACCCTCCCATGTTCCCAGTCCCCTCCCCAGTCTCTGCCCCTCCCATGTCCCCAGTCCCCTCCCAAGTCCCCAGGCCCCTCCCAAGTCCCTGCCCCTCCCATGTACCCAGTCCCCTCCCAACTGCCTGCCCCTCCCAATTCCCTGGCCCTCCCAAGTCCCTAGTCCCTTCCCATGTCCGCAGTCCCCTCCCAAGTCCCTGCCCCTCCCATGTCAACTGCCTGCCCCTGCCAAGTCCCTGACCCTCCCATGTTCCCAGTCCCCTCCCCAGTCCCTGCCCCTCCCATGTCCCCAGTCCCCTCCCAAGTACCCAGTCTCCTCCCAAGTCCCTGCCCCTCCCATGTTTCCAGTCCCCTCCCCAGTCCCTGCCCCTCCCATGTCCACAGTCCCCTCCCATGTCCCCAGTCCCCTCCCAACTGCCTGCCCCTCCCAATTCCCTGGCCCTCCCAAGTCCCTAGTCCCTTCCCATGTCCCCAGTCCCCTCCCCAGTCCCTGCCCCTCCCAAATCCCTGCCCCTCCCATGCCAGCAGTCCCCTCCTATGTCCCCACTCCCCTCCAAGGTCCCTGCCCCTCCCATGTTCCCTGTCCCCTCCCCAGTCCCTGCCCCTCCCATATCCCCATTCGCCTCCCAACTGCCTGCCCCTCCAGAGTCCCTGCCCCTCCCATGTTCCCAGTCCCCTCCCCAGTCCCTGCCCCTCCCAGGTCCCCAGTCCCCTCCCAAGTACCCAGTCTCCTCCCAAGTCCCTGCCCCTCCCATGTTTCCAGTCCCCTCCCCAGTCCGTACCCCTCCCATGTCCACAGTCCCCTCCCAAGTCACTGCCCCTCCCATGTCCCCAGTCCCCTCCCAACTGCCTATCCCTCCCAAGTACCTGCCCCTCCTAAGTCCTCTCCCATGTCCCCAGTCCCCTCCCAACTGCCTGCCCCTACCAATCCCTGGCCCACCCAGGTCCCTAGTCCCCTCCAATGTCCCCAGTCCCTTCCCAAGTCCCTGCCCCTCCCAGGTCCCAAGTCCTCTCCTAAGTCCCTGCCCCTCCCATGTTCCCAGGCCCCTCCCCAGTCCCTGCCCCTGCCATGTCCACAGTCCCCTCCCAAGTCTCTGCCCCTCCCATGTCCCTATCCCCTCCCAACTGCCTGCCCCTCCCAAGCCCCTGGCCCTCCCACGTTCCTAGTCCCCTCCCATTTCCCCAGTCCCCTCCCCAGTCCCTGCCCCTCCCAAGTCCCCAGTCCCTTCCCAATTCCCCAGGCCCCTCCCAAGTACCTGACCCTCCCATGTTCCCAGTCCCCTCCCCAGTCCCTGCCCCTCCCATGTCCACAGTCCCCACCGAAGTCACTGCACATCCCATGTCCCCAGTCCCCTCCCAACTGCCTGCCCCTCCCAAGTCCCTGCCCCTCCCAAGTCCCTAGTCCCCTCCCATGTCCCCAGTCCCTTCCCAAGTCCCTGCCCATCCCAAGTCCCTGCCCCTCCCAGGTCCCAAGTCCCCTCCCAAGTCCCTGCGCCTCCCATGTCCCCAGTCCCCTCTCCAGTCCCTGCCCCTCCCAAGTCCCTGCCCCTCCCGTGTCCCCAGTCCCCTCCCAGTCCCTTCCCCTCCCAAGTCCCTAGTCCCCTCCCATGTCCCCAGTCCCCTCCCCAGTCCCTGCCCCTCCCAAGTCCCTGCCCCTCCCATGTCCCCAGTCCCCTCCCAACTGCCTGCCCCTCCCAAGTCCCTGGCCCTCCCAAGTCCCTAGTCCCTTCCCATGTCCCCACTCCCCTCCCAAGTCCCTGCCCCTCCCATGTTCCCAGGCCCCTCCCCAGTCCCTGCCCCTGCCATGTCCACAGTCCCCTCCCAAGTCCCTGTCCCTCCCATGTCCCTATCCCCTCCCAACTGCCTGCCCCTCCCAAGCCCCTGGCCCTCCCACGTTCCTAGTCCCTTCCCATGTCCCCAGTCCCCTCCCCAGTCCCTGCCCCTCCCAAATCCCTGCCCCTCCCATGCCAGCAGTCCACTCCCATGTCCCCAGTCCCCTCCCAGGTCCCTGCCCCTCCCATGTTCCCTGCCCCCTCCCCACTCCCTGTCCCTCCCATGTCCCCAGTCCCCTCCCAACTGCCTCCCCTCCCATTTCCCCAGTCCCCTCCCCAGTCCCTGCCCCTCCCAAGTCCCCAGTCCCTTCCCAAGTCCCCAGGCCCGCCCCAAGTCCCTGACCCTCCCATGTTCCCAGTTCCCTCTCCAGTCCCTGCCCCTCCCATGTCCCCAGTCCCCTCCCAAGTCCCCAGTCCCCTCCCAAGTCCCTGCCCCTCCCATGTTCACTGTCCCCTCCCCAGTCCCTGCCCCTCCCATATCCCCATTCGCCTCCCAACTGCCTGCCCCTCCCAAGTCCCTGCCGCTCCCATGTTCCCAGTCCCCTCCCCAGTCCCTGCCCCTCCCATGTCCACAGTCCCCTCCCAAGTACCCACTCTCCTCCCAAGTCCCTGCCCCTCCCATGTATCCAGTCCCCTCCCCAGTCCCTGCCCCTCCCATGTCCACAGTCCCCTCCCAATTCACTGCCCCTCCCATGTCCCCAGTCCTCTCCCAACTGCCGATCCCTCCCAAGTACCTGCCCCTCCCAAATCCTCTCCCATGTCCCCAGTCCCCTCCCAACTGCCTGCCCCTCCCAAGTCCCTGGCCCTCCCAGGTCCCTAGTCCTCTCCCATGTCCCCAGTCCCTTCCCAAGTCCCTGCCCCTCCCAGGTCCCAAGTCCTCTCCCAAGTCCCTGCCCCTACCATGATCCCAGGCCCCTCCCCAGTCCCTGCCCCTGCCATGTCCACAGTCCCCTCCCAAGTCTCTGCCCCTCCCATGTCCCTATCCCCTCCCAACTGCCTGCCCCTCCCAAGCCCCTGGCCCTCCCACGTTCCTAGTCCCCTCCCATTTTCCCAGTCCCCTCCCAAGTCCCTGCCCCTCCCAAGTCTCCAGTCCCTTCCCAATTCCCCAGGCCCCTCCCAAGTACCTGACCCTCCCATGTTCCCAGTCCCCTCCCCAGTCCCTGCCCCTCCCATGTCCACAGTCCCCACCGAAGTCACTGCCCCTCCCATGTCCCCAGTCCCCTCCCAACTGCCTGCCCCTCCCAAATCCCTGCCCCTCCCAAGTCCCTAGTCCCCTCCCATGTCCCCAGTCCCTTCCCAAGTCCCTGCCCATCACAAGTCCCTGCCCCTCCCAGGTCCCAAGTCCCCTCCCAAGTCCCTGCGCCTCCCATGTCCCCAGTCCCCTCTCCAGTCCCTGCCCCTCCCAAGTCCCTGCCCCTCCCGTGTCCCCAGTCCCCTCCCAGTCCCTTCCCCTCCCAAGTCCCTAGTCCCCTCACATGTCCCCAGTCCCCTCCCCAGTCCCTGCCCCTCCCAAGTCCCTCCCCCTCCCATGTCCCCAGTCCCCTCCCAACTGCCTGCCCCTCCCAAGTCCCTGGCCCTCCCAAGTCCCTAGTCCCTTCCCATGTCCCCACACCCCTCCCAAGTCCCTGCCCCTCCCATGTCCCCAGTCCCCTCCCCAGTCCCTGCCCCTCCCAAATCCCTGCCCCTCCCATGCCAGCAGTCCCCTCCTATGTCCCCAGTCCCCTCCCAGGTCCCTGCCCCTCCCATTTTCCCTGTCCCCTCCCCAGTCCCTGCCCCTCCCATGTCCCCAGTCCCCTCCCAACTTCCTGCCCCTCCATGTCCCCAGTCCCCTCCCAAGTCCCCAGTCCCCTCCCAAGTCCCTGCCCCTCCCATGTCCCCAGTCCCCTCCCAACTGCCTGCCCCTCCCAATTCCCTGGCCCTCCCAAGTCCCTAGTCCCTTCCCATGTCCCCAGTTCCCCCCCAAGTCCCTGCCCCTCCCATGTCAACTGCCTGCCCCTCCCCAGTCCCTGCCCCTCCCATGTCCCCAGTCCCCTCCCCAGTCCCTGCCCCTCCCAAATCCCTGCCCCTCCCATGACAGCAGTCCCCTCCCATGTCCCCACTCCCCTCCCAGGTCCCTGCCCCTCCCATGTTCCCTGTCCCCTCCCCAGTCCCTGCCCCTCCCATATCCCCATTCGCCTCCCAACTGCCTGCCCCTCCAGAGTCCCTACCCCTCCCATGTTCCCAGTCCCCTCCCCAGTCCCTGCCCCTCCCATGTCCCCAGTCCCATCCCAATACCCAGTCTCCTCCCAAGTCCCTGCCCCTCCCATGTTTCCAGTCCCCTCCCCAGTCCCTACCCCTCCCATGTCCACAGTCCCCTCCCAAGTCACTGCCCCTCCCATGTCCCCAGTCCCCTCCCAACTGCCTATCCCTCCCAAGTACCTGCCCCTCCCAAGTCCTCTCCCATGTCCCCAGTCCCCTCCCAACTCCCTGCCCCTACCAATCCCTGGCCCTCCCAGGTCCCTAGTCCCCTCCCATGTCCCCAGTCCCTTCCCAAGTCCCTGCCCCTCCCATGTTCCCAGGCCCCTCCCCATTCCCTGCCCCTGCCATGTCCACAGTCCCCTCCCAAGTCTCTGCCCCTCCCATGGCCCTATCCCCTCCCAACTGCCTGCCCCTCCCAAGCCCCTGGCCCTCCCATGTTCCTTGTCCCCTCCCATTTCCCCAGTCCCTTCCCAACTCCCTGCCCATCCCAAGTCCCTGCCCCTCCCAGGTCCCAAGTCCCCTCCCAAGTTCCTGCGCCTCCCATGTCCCCAGTCCCCTCTCCAGTCCCTGCCCCTCCCAAGTCCCTGCTCCTCCCGTGTCCCCTGTCCCTTCCCAGTCCCTTCCCCTCCCAAGTCCCTAGTCCCCTCCCATGTCCCCAGTCCCCTGCCCAGTCCCTGCCCCTCCCAAGTCCCTGCCCCTCCCATGTCCCCAGTCCCCTCCCAACTGCCTGCCCCTCCCAAGTCCCTGGCCCTCCCAAGTCCCTAGTACCTTCCCATGTCCCCACTCCCCTCCCAAGTCCCTGCCCCTCCCATGTCCACACTCCCCTCCCAAGTCACTGCCCCTCCCATGTCCCCAGTCCCCTCCCAACTGCCTATCCCTCCCAAGTACCTGCCCCTCCCAAGTCCTATCCCTTGTCCCCAGTCCCCTCCCAACTGCCTGCCCCTACCAATCCCTGGCCCTCCCAGGTCCCTAGTCCCCTCCCATGTCCCCAGTCCCCTCCCCAGTTCCTGCCCCTCCCATGTCCCCAGTCCCCTCCCAAGTCCCTGACCCTGCCATGTTCCCAGTCCCCACCCCTCCCATGTTACCAGTCCCCTCCCCCTCCCATGTCCACAGTCCCCTCGGAAGTCACTGCCCCCCCATGTCCCCAGTCCCCTCCCAACTGCCTGCCCCTCCCAAGTCCCTGCCCCTCCTAAGTCCCTGCCCCTCCCATGTCCCCAGTCCCCTCCCAAGTCCCTGCCCCTCCCATGTCCCCAGTCGCCTCCCAAGTCCCTGCCCCTCCCAAGTCCCTTCCCCTCCCAGGTCCCAAATCCTCTCCCAAGTCCCTGCCCCTCCTAAGTCCCTGCCCCTCCCAGGTCCCCAGTCCCCTCCCCAGTCCCTGCCCCTCCCAAGTCCCTGCCCCTCCCATGTCCCCAGTTCCCTCCCAAGTCCCTGCCCCTCCCAAGTCCCTGCCCCTCCCAGGTTCCAAGTCCTCTCCCAAGTCCCTGCCCCTCCCATGTCAACAGTCCCCTCCCAAGTCCCTGCCCCTCCCATGTCCCCAGTCCCCTCCCAACTGCCTACCCCTGCCAAGTCCCTAGTCCGTTCCCATGTCCCCAGTCCCCTCCCAAGTCCCTGCCCCTCCGATGTCACCAGTCCCCTTCCCAGTCCCTGCCCCTCCAAAATCCCTGCCCCTCCCATGCCAGCAGTCCCCTCCCAGGTCCCTGCCTCTCCCATGTTCCCTGTCCCCTCCCCAGTCCCTGCCCCTCCCATGTCCCCAGTCCCCTCCCAACTGCCTGCCCCTCCCAAGTCCCTGCCCCTCCCAAGTCCCCAGTCCATTCCCAAGTCCCCAGTCCCCTCCCAAGTCCCTGACCCTCCCATGTTTCCAGTCCCCTCCCCAGTCCCTGCCCCTCCCATGTCCACAGTCCCCTCCCAAGTCACTGCCCCTCCCATGTCCCCAGTCCCCTCCCAACTGCCTATCCCTCCCAAGTACTTGCCCCTCCCAAGTCCTCTCCCATGTCCCCAATCCCCTCCCAACTGCCTACCCCTACCAATCCCTGGCCCTCCCAGGTCCCTAGTCCCCTCCCATGTCCCCAGTCCCTGCCCCTCCCAGGTCCCAAGTCCTCTCCCAAGTCCCTGCCCCTCCCATGTTCCCAGTCCCCTCCCCAGTCCCTGCCCCTCCCATGTCCACAGTCCCCTCCCAAGTCACTGCCCCTCCCATGTCCCCAGTCCCCTCCCAACTGCCTGCCCCTCCCAAGTCCCTGCCCCTCCCAAGTCCCAAGTCCCCTCCCATGTCCCCAGTCCCTTCCCAAGTCCCTGCCCATCCCCAGTCCCTGCCCCTCCCAGGTCCCAAGTCCCCTCCCAAGTCCCTGCGCCTCCCATGTTCCCAGTCCCCTCTCCAGTCCCTGCCCCTCCCAATTCCCTGCCCCTCCCGTATCCCCAGTCCCCTCCCAGTCCCTGCCCCTCCGAAGTCCCTGCCCCTCCCAAGTCCCCAGTCCCTTCCCAAGTCCCCAGTCCCCTCCCGAGTCCCTGACCCTCCCATGTTCCCAGTCCCCTCCCCAGTCTCTGCCCCTCCCATGTCCCCAGACCCCTCCCAAGTCCCCAGTCCCCTCCCAAGTTTCTGCCCCTCCCATGTCCCCAGTCCCCTCCCAGGTCCCTGCCCCTCCCATGTTCCCTGTCCCCTCCCCAGTCCCTGCCCCTCCCATATCCCCATTCGCCTCCCAACTGCCTACCCCTCCCAAGTCCCTGCCCCTCCCATGTCAACTGCCTGCCCCTTCCCAGTCCCTGCCCCTCCCATGTCCCCAGTCCCCTCCCCAGTCCCTGCCCCTCCCAAATCCCTGCCCCTCCCATGCCAGCAGTCCCCTCCCATGTCCCCACCCCCCTCCCAGGTCCCTGCCCCTCCCATGTTCCCTGTCCCCTCCCCAGTCCCTGCCCCTCCCATATCTCCATTCGCCTCCCAAATGCCTGCCCCTCCCAAGTCCCTGCCCCTCCCATGTTCCCAGTCCCCTCCCCAGTCCCTGCCCCTCCCATGTCCCCAGTCCCCTCCCAAGTACCCAGTCTCCTCCCAAGTCCCTGCCCCTCCCATGTTTCCAGTCCCCTCCCCAGTCCCTGCCCCTCCCATGTCCACAGTCCCCTCCCAAGTCACTGCCCCTCCCATGTCCCCAGTCCCCTCACAACTGCCTATCCCTCCCAAGTACATGCCCCTCCCAAGTCCTCTCCCATGTCCCCAGTCCCCTCCCAACTGCCTGCCCCTACCAATCCCTGGCCCTCCCAGGTCCCTATCCCCTCCCAACTGCCTGCCCCTCCCAAGTCCCTGCCCCTCCCAAGTCCCTAGTCCCCTCCCATGTCCCCAGTCCCCTCTGCAGTCCCTGCCCCTCCCAAGTCCCTGCCCCTCCCGTGTCCCCAGTCCCCTCTCAGTCCCTTCCCCTCCCAAGTCCCTAGTACCCTTCCATGTCCCCAGTCCCCTCCCAACTGCCTGCCCCTCCCAAGTCCCTGGCCCTCCCAAGTCCCTAGTCCCTTCCCATGTCCCCAGTCCCCTCCCAAGTCCCTGCCCCTCCCATGTCCCCAGTCCCCTCCCCAGTCCCTGCCCCTCCCAAATCCCTGCCCCTCCCATGCCAGCAGTCCCCTCCTATTTCCCCAGTCCCCTCCCAGGTCCCTGCCCCTCCCATGTTCCCTGTCCCCTCCCCAGTCCCTGCGCCTCCCATGTCCCCAGTCCCCTCTCCAGTCCCTGCCCCTCCCAAGTCCCTGCCCATCCCGTGTCTCCCGTCCCCTCCCAGTCCCTTCCCCTCCCAAGTCCCTAGTCCCCTCCCATGTCCCCAGTCCCCTCCCCAGTCCCTGCCCCTCCCAAGTCCCTGCCCCTCCCATGTCCCCAGTCCCCTCCCAACTGCCTGCCCCTCCCAAGTCCCTGGCCCTCCAAAGTCCCTAGTCCCTTCCCATGTCCCCACTCCCCTCCCAAGTCCCTGCCCCTCCCATGTCCCCAGTCCCCTCCCCAGTCCCTGCCCCTCCCCAATCCCTGCCCCTCCCATGCCAGCAGTCCCCTCCTATGTCCCCAGTCCCCTCCCAGGTCCCTGCCCCTCCCATATTCCCTGTCCCCTCCCAAGTCCCTGCCCCTCCCATGTCCCCAGTCCCCTCCCAACTTCCTGCCCCTCCCATGTCCCCAGTCCCCTCCCAAGTCCCCAGTCCCCTCCCAAGTCCCTGCCCCTCCCATGTCCCCAGTCCCCTCCCAACTGCCTGCCCCTCCCAACTCCCTGGCCCTCCCAAGTCCCTAGTCCCTTCCCATGTCCCCAGTCCCCTCCCAAGTCCCTGCCCCTCCCATGTCAACTGCCTGCCCCTCCCCAGTCCCTGCCCCTCCCATGTTCCCTGTCCCCTCCCCAATCCCTGCCCCTCCCATATCCCCATTCGCCTCCCAACTGCCTGCCCCTCCCAAGTCCCTGCCCTTCCCATGTTCCCAGTCCCCTCCCCAGTCCCTGCCCCTCCCATGTCCCCAGTCCCCTCCCAAGTACCCAGTCTCCTCCCAAGTCCCTGCCCCTCCCATGTTTCCAGTCCCCTCCCCAGTCCCTGCCCCTCCCATGTCCACAGTCCCCTCCCAAGTCACTGCCCCTCCCATGTCCCCAGTCCCCTCCCAACTGCCTATCCCTCCCAAGTACCTGCCCCTCCCAAGTCCTCTCCCATGTCCCCACTCCCCTCCCAACTGTCTGCCCCTACCAATCCCTGGCCCTCCCAGGTCCCTAGTCCCCTCCCATGTCCCCAGTCCCTTCCCAAGTCCCTGCCCCTCCCAGGTCCCAAGTCCTCTCCCAAGTCCCTGCCCCTCCCATGTTCCCAGGCCCCTCCCCAGTCCCTGCCCCTCCCATATCCACAGTCCCCTCGTAAGTCCATGCCCCTCCCATGTCCCTATCCCCTCCCAACTGCCTGCCCCTCCCAAGCCTTGGCCCTCCCACGTTCCTAGTCCCTTCCCATGTCCCCAGTCCCCTCCCCAGTCCCTGCCCCTCCCAAATCCCTGCCCCTCCCATGCCAGCAGTCCACTCCCATGTCCCCAGTCCCCTCCCAGGTCCCTGCCCCTCCCATGTTCCCTGTCCCCTCCCCACTCCCTGCCCCTCCCATTTCCCCAGTCCCCTCCCCAGTCCCTGCCCCTCCCAAGTCCCCACTCCCTTCCCAAGTCCCCAGGCCCCTCCCAAGTCCCTGACCCTCCCATGTTCCCAGTTCCCTCTCCAGTCCCTGCCCCTCCCATGTTCCCAGTCCCCTCCCAACTGCCTACCCCTCCCAAGTACCTGCCCCTCCCAAGTCCACTCCCATGTCCCCAGTCCCCTCCCAACTGCCTGCGCCTCCCAAGTCCCTGGCCCTCCCAGGTCCCTAGTCCTCTCCCATGTCCCCAGTCCCTTCCCAAGTCCCTGCCCCTCCCAAGTCCCTGCCCCTCCCAGGTCCCAAGTCCTCTCCCAAGTCCCTAGTCCTCTCCCATGTCCCCAGTCCCCTCCCCAGTCCCTGCCCCTCCCAAATCCCTGCCCCTCCCATGCCAGCAGTCCCCTCCCATGTCCCCAGTCCCCTCCCAGGTCCCTGCCCCTCCCATGTTCCTGTCCCCTCCCAAGTCCCTGCCCCTCCCATGTCCACAGTCCCCTCCCAAGTCACTGCCCCTCCCATGTCCCCAGTCCCCTCACAACTGCCTACCCCTCCCAAGTACCTGCCCCTCCCAAGTCCTCTCCCATGTCCCCAGTCCCCTCCCAACTGCCTGCCCCTCCCAAGTCCCTGCCGCTCCCAAATCCCTAGTCCCCTCCCATGTCCCCCGTCCCTTCCCAAGTCCCTGCCCCTCCCAGGTTCCAAGTCCCCTCCCAAGTCCCTGCCCCTCCCAAGTTCCTGCCCCTCCCAGGTCCCAAGTTTTCTCCCAAGTCCCTGCCCCTCTCATGTTCCCAGTCCCCACCCCAGTCATTGCCCCTCCCATGTCCACAGTCCCCTCCCAAGTCCCTGGCCCTCCCAAGTCCCTAGTCCCTTCCCATGTCCCCAGTCCCCTCCCAAGTCCCTGCCCCTCCCATGTCCCCAGTCCCCTCCCCAGTCCCTGCCCCTCCCAAATCCCTGCCCCTCCCATGCTAGCAGTCCCCTCCTATGTCCCCATTCCCCTCCCAGGTCCCTGCCCCTCCCATGTTCCCTGTCTTCTCCCCACTCCCTGCCCCTCCCATGTCCCCAGTCCCCTCCCAACTGCCTGCCCCTCCCAAGTCCCTGCACCTCCCAAGTCCCCAGTCCCTTCCCAAGTACCCAGTCCCCTGCCAAGTCCCTGACCCTCCCATGTTCCCAGTCCCCTCCCCAGTCTCTGCCCCTCCCATGTCGCCAGTCCCCTCCCAAGTCCCCAGTCCCCTCCCAAGTCCCTGCCCCTCCCATGTCCCCACTCCCCTCCCAACTGCCTGCCCCTCCCAATTCCCTGGCCCTCCCAAGTCCCTAGTCCCTTCCCATGTCCGCAGTCCCCTCCCAAGCCCCTGCCCCTCCCATGTCAACTGCCTGCCCCTCCCAAGTCCCTGCCCCTCCCATGTTCCCAGTCCCCTCCCCAGTCCCTGCCCCTCCCATGTCCCCAGTCCCCTCCCAAGTACCCAGTCTCCTACCAAGTCCCTGCCCCTCCCATGTCCACAGTCCCCTCCCAATTCACTGCCCCTCCCATGTCCCCAGTCCCCTCCCAACTGCCTATCCCTCCCAAGTACCTGCCCCTCCCAAGTCCTCTCCCATGTCCCCAGTCCCCTCCCAACTGCCTGCCCCTACCAGTCCGTGGCCCTCCCAGGTCCCAAGTCCCCTCCCAAGTCCCTGCCCCTCCCATGTCCCCAGTCCCCTCCCCAGTCCCTGCCCCTCCCAAATCCCTGCCCCTCCCATGCCAGCAGTCCCCTCCTATGTCCCCAGTCCCCTCCCAGGTCCCTGCCCCTCCCATATTCCCTGTCCCCTCCCCAGTCCCTGCCCCTCCCATGTCCCCAGTCCCCTCCCAACTTCCTGCCCCTCCCATGTCCCCAGTCCCCTCCCAAGTCCCCAGTCCCCTCCCAAGTCCCTGCCCCTCCCATGTCCCCAGTCCCCTCCCAACTGCCTGCCCCTCCCAATTCCCTGGCCCTCCCAAGTCCCTAGTCCCTTCCCATGTCCCCAGTCCCCTCCCCAGTCCCTGCCCCTCCCAAATCCCTGCCCCTCCCATGCCAGCAGTCCCCTCCCATGTCCCCACTCCCCTGCCAGGTCCCTGCCCCTCCCATGTTCCCTGTCCCCTCCCCAGTCCCTGCCCCTCCCATGTCCCCAGTCCCCTCCCAAGTCCCTGCCCCTCCCATATTCCCTGTCCCCTCCCCAGTCCCTGCCCCTCCCATATCCCCATTCGCCTCCCAACTGCCTGCCCCTCCAGAGTCCCTGCCCCTCCCATGTTCCCAGTCCCCTCCCCAGTCCCTGCCCCTCCCATGTCCCCAGTCCCCTCCCAAGTACCCAGTCTCCTCCCAAGTCCCTGCCCCTCCCATGTTTCCAGTCCCCTCCCCAGTCCGTACCCCTCCCATGTCCACAGTCCCCTCCCAAGTCACTGCCCCTCCCATGTCCCCAGTCCCCTCCCAACTGCCTATCCCTCCCAAGTACCTGCCCCTCCCAAGTCCTCTCCCATGTCCCCAGTCCCCTCCCAACTGCCTGCCCCTACCAATCCCTGGCCCACCCAGGTCCCTAGTCCCCTCCCATGTCCCCAGTCCCTTCCCAAGTCCCTGCCCCTCCCAGGTCCCAAGTCCTCTCCCAAGTCCCTGCCCCTCCCATGTTCCCAGGCCCCTCCCCAGTCCCTGCCCCTGCCATGTCCACAGTCTCCTCCCAAGTCTCTGCCCCTCCCATGTCCCTATCCCCTCCCAACTGCCTGCCCCTCCCAAGCCCCTGGCCCTCCCACGTTCCTAGTCCCCTCCCATTTCCCCAGTCCCCTCCCCAGTCCCTGCCCCTCCCAAGTCCCCAGTCCCTTCCCAATTCCCCAGGCCCCTCCCAAGTACCTGACCCTCCCATGTTCCCAGTCCCCTCCCCAGTCCCTGCCCCTCCCATGTCCACAGTCCCCACCGAAGTCACTGCCCCTCCCATGTCCCCAGTCCCCTCCCAACTGCCTGCCCCTCCCAAGTCCCTGCCCCTCCCAAGTCCCTAGTCCCCTCCCATGTCCCCAGTCCCTTCCCAAGTCCCTGCCCATCCCAAGTCCCTGCCCCTCCCAGGTCCCAAGTCCCCTCCCAAGTCCCTGCGCCTCCCATGTCCCCAGTCCCCTCTCCAGCCCCTGCCCCTCCCAAGTCCCTGCCCCTCCCGTGTCCCCAGTCCCCTCCCAGTCCCTTCCCCTCCCAAGTCCCTAGTCCCCTCGCATGTCCCCAGTCCCCTCCCCAGTCCCTGCCCCTCCCATGTCCCCAGTACCCTCCCAACTGCCTGCCCCTCCCAAGTCCCTGGCCCTCCCAAGTCCCTAGTCCCTTTCCATGTCCCCACTCCCCTCCCAAGTCCATGCCCCTCCCATGTTCCCAGGCCCCTCCCCAGTCCTTGCCCCTGCCATGTCCACAGTCCCCTCCCAAGTCCCTGTCCCTCCCATGTCCCTATCCCCTCCCAACTGCCTGCCCCTCCCAAGCCCCTGGCCCTCCCACGTTCCTAGTCCCTTCTCATGTCCCCAGTCCCCTCCCCAGTCCCTGCCCCTCCCAAATCCCTGCCCCTCCCATGCCAGCAGTCCACTCCCATGTCCCCAGTCCCCTCCCCACTCCCTGCCCCTCCCAAGTCCCCAGTCCCTTCCCAAGTCCCCAGGCCCCTCCCAACTCCCTGACCCTCCCATGTTCCCAGTTCCCTCTCCAGTCCCTGCCCCTCCCATGTCCCCAGTCCCCTCCCAAGTCCCCAGTCCCCTCCCAAGTCCCTGCCCCTCCCATGTTCACTGTCCCCTCCCCAGTCCCTGCCCCTCCCATATCCCCATTCACCTCCCAACTGCCTGCCCCTCCCAAGTCCCTGCCCCTCCCATGTTCCCAGTCCCCTCCCCAGTCCCTGCCCCTCCCATGTCCACAGTCCCCTCCCAAGTACCCACTCTCCTCCCAAGTCCCTGCCCCTCCCATGTTTCCAGTCCCCTCCCCAGTCCCTGCCCCTCCCATGTCCACAGTCCCCTCCCAATTCACTGCCCCTCCCATGTCCCCAGTCCTCTCCCAACTGCCGATCCCTCCCAAGTACCTGCCCCTCCCAAGTCCTCTCCCATGTCCCCAGTCCCCTCCCAACTGCCTGCCCCTCCCAAGTCCCTGCCCCTCCCAAGTCCCTAGTCCCCTCTTATGTCCCCAGTCCCTTCCCAAGTCCCTGCCCATCCCAAGTCCCTGCCCCTCCCAGGTCCCAAGTCCCCTCCCAAGTCCCTGCGCCTCCCATGTCCCCAGTCCCCTCTCCAGTCCCTGCCCCTCCCAAGTCCCTGCCCCTCCCGTGTCCCCAGTCCCCTCCCAGTCCCTTCCCCTCCCAAGTCCCTAGTCCCCTCACATGTCCCCAGTCCCCTCCCCAGTCCCTGCCCCTCCCAAGTCCCTGCCCCTCCCATGTCCCCAGTCCCCTCCCAACTGCCTGCCCCTCCCAAGTCCCTGGCCCTCCCAAGTCCCTAGTCCCTTCCCATGTCCCCACACTCCTCCCAAGTCCCTGCCCCTCCCATGTCCCCAGTCCCCTCCCCAGTCCCTGCCCCTCCCAAATCCCTGCCCCTCCCATGCCAGCAGTCCCCTCCTATGTCCCCAGTCGCCTCCCAGGTCCCTGCCCCTCCCATTTTCCCTGTCCCCTCCCCAGTCCCTGCCCCTCCCATGTCCCCAGTCCCCTCCCAACTTCCTGCCCCTCCCATGTCCCCAGACCCCTCCCAAGTCCCCAGTCCCTTCCCAAGTCCCTGCCCCTCCCATGTCCCCAGTCCCCTCCCAACTGCCTGCCCCTCCCAATTCCCTGGCCCTCCCAAGTACCTAGTCCCTTCCCATGTCCCCAGTCCCCTCCCAAGTCCCTGCCCCTCCCATGTCAACTGCCTGCCCCTCCCCAGTCCCTGCCCCTCCCATGTCCCCAGTCCCCTCCCCAGTCCCTGCCCCTCCCAAATCCCTGCCCCTCCCATGCCAGCAGTTCCCTCCCATGTCCCCACTCCCCTCCCAGGTCCCTGCCCCTCCCATGTTCCCTGTCCCCTCCCCAGTCCCTGCCCCTCCCATATCCCCATTCGCCTCCCAACTGCCTGCCCCTCCAGAGTCCCTGCCCCTCCCATGTTCCCAGTCCCCTCCCCAGTCCCTGCCCCTCCCATGTCCCCAGTCCCCTCCCAATACCCAGTGTCCTCCCAAGTCCCTGCCCCTCCCATGTTTCCAGTCCCCTCCCCAGTCCCTACCCCTCCCATGTCCACAGTCCCCTCCCAAGTCACTGCCCCTCCCATGTCCCCAGTCCCCTCCCAACTGCCTATCCCTCCCAAGTACCTGCCCCTCCCAAGTCCTCTCCCATGTCCCCAGTCCCCTCCCAACTCCCTGCCCCTACCAATCCCTGGCCCTCCCAGGTCCCTAGTCCCCTCCCATGTCCCCAGTCCCTTCCCAAGTCCCTGCCCCTCCCAGGTCCCAAGTCCTCTCCCAAGTCCCTGCCCCTCCCATGTTCCCAGGCCCCTCCCCAGTCCCTGCCCCTGCCATGTCCACAGTCCCCTCCCAAGTCTCTGCCCCTCCCATGTCCCTATCCCCTCCCAACTGCCTGCCCCTCCCAAGCCCCTGGCCCTCCCACGTTCCTTGCCCCTCCCATTTCCCCAGTCCCTTCCCAACTCCCTGCCCATCCCAACTCCCTGCCCCTCCCAGGTCCCAAGTCCCCTCCCAAGTCCCTGCGCCTCCCATGTCCCCAGTCCCCTCTCCAGTCCCTGCCCCTCCCAAGTCCCTGCTCCTCCCGTGTCCCCAGTCCCTTCCCAGTCCCTTCCCCTCCCAAGTCCCTAGTCCCCTCCCATGTCCCCAGTCCCCTCCCCAGTCCCTGCCCCTCCCAAGTCCCTGCCCCTCCCATGTCCCCAGTCCCCTCCCAACTGCCTGCCCCTCCCAAGTCCCTGGCCCTCCCAAGTCCCTAGTACCTTCCCATGTCCCCACTCCCCTCCCAAGTCCCTGCCCCTCCCATGTCCCCAGTCCCCTCCCAACTCCCTGCCCCTACCAATCCCTGGCCCTCCCAGGTCCCTAGTCCCCTCCCATGTCCCCAGTCCCTTCCCAAGTCCCTGCCCCTCCCAGGTCCCAAGTCCTCTCCCAAGTCCCTGCCCCTCCCATGTTCCCAGGCCCCTCCCCAGTCCCTGCCCCTGCCATGTCCACAGTCCCCTCCCAAGTCTCTGCCCCTCCCATGGCCCTATCCCCTCCCAACTGCCTGCCCCTCCCAAGCCCCTGGCCCTCCCACGTTCCTTGCCCCTCCCATTTCCCCAGTCCCTTCCCAACTCCCTGCCCATCCCAAGTCCCTGCCCCTCCCAGGTCCCAAGTCCCCTCCCAAGTCCCTGCGCCTCCCATGTCCCCAGTCCCCTCTCCAGTCCCTGCCCCTCCCAAGTCCCTGCTCCTCCCGTGTCCCCAGTCCCTTCCCAGTCCCTTCCCCTCCCAAGTCCCTAGTCCCCTCCCATGTCCCCAGTCCCCTCCCCAGTCCCTGCCCCTCCCAAGTCCCTGCCCCTCCCATGTCCCCAGTCCCCTCCCAACTGCCTGCCCCTCCCAAGTCCCTGGCCCTCCCAAGTCCCTAGTACCTTCCCATGTCCCCACTCCCCTCCCAAGTCCCTGCCCCTCCCATGTCCACAGTCCCCTCCCCAGTCCCTGCCCCTCCCATGTCCACAGTCCCCTCCCAAGTCACTGCCCCTCCCATGTCCCCAGTCCCCTCACAACTGCCTACCCCTCCCAAGTACCTGCCCCTCCCAAGTCCTCTCCCATGTCCCCAGTCCCCTCCCAACTGCCTGCCCCTCCCAAGTCCCTGCCGCTCCCAAATCCCTAGTCCCCTCCCATGTCCCCCGTCCCTTCCCAAGTCCCTGCCCCTCCCAAGTTCCTGCCCCTCCCAGGTCCCAAGTTTTCTCCCAAGTCCCTGCCCCTCTCATGTTCCCAGTCCCCACCCCAGTCATTGCCCCTCCCATGTCCACAGTCCCCTCCCAAGTCCCTGGCCCTCCCAAGTCCCTGCCCCTCCCATGTCCCCAGTCCCCTCCCCAGTCCCTGCCCCTCCCAAATCCCTGCCCCTCCCATGCTAGCAGTCCCCTCCTATGTCCCCATTCCCCTCCCAGGTCCCTGCCCCTCCCATGTTCCCTGTCTTCTCCCCACTCCCTGCCCCTCCCATGTCCCCAGTCCCCTCCCAACTGCCTGCCCCTCCCAAGTCCCTGCACCTCCCAAGTCCCCAGTCCCTTCCCAAGTACCCAGTCCCCTGCCAAGTCCCTCACCCTCCCATGTTCCCAGTCCCCTCCCCAGTCTCTGCCCCTCCCATGTCGCCAGTCCCCTCCCAAGTCCCCAGTCCCCTCCCAAGTCCCTGCCCCTCCCATGTCCCCACTCCCCTCCCAACTGCCTGCCCCTCCCAATTCCCTGGCCCTCCCAAGTCCCTAGTCCCTTCCCATGTCCGCAGTCCCCTCCCAAGCCCCTGCCCCTCCCATGTCAACTGCCTGCCCCTCCCAAGTCCCTGCCCCTCCCATGTTCCCAGTCCCCTCCCCAGTCCCTGCCCCTCCCATGTCCCCAGTCCCCTCCCAAGTACCCAGTCTCCTACCAAGTCCCTGCCCCTCCCATGTCCACAGTCCCCTCCCAATTCACTGCCCCTCCCATGTCCCCAGTCCCCTCCCAACTGCCTATCCCTCCCAAGTACCTGCCCCTCCCAAGTCCTCTCCCATGTCCCCAGTCCCCTCCCAACTGCCTGCCCCTACCAGTCCGTGGCCCTCCCAGGTCCCAAGTCCCCTCCCAAGTCCCTGCCCCTCCCATGTCCCCAGTCCCCTCCCCAGTCCCTGCCCCTCCCAAATCCCTGCCCCTCCCATGCCAGCAGTCCCCTCCTATGTCCCCAGTCCCCTCCCAGGTCCCTGCCCCTCCCATATTCCCTGTCCCCTCCCCAGTCCCTGCCCCTCCCATGTCCCCAGTCCCCTCCCAACTTCCTGCCCCTCCCATGTCCCCAGTCCCCTCCCAAGTCCCCAGTCCCCTCCCAAGTCCCTGCCCCTCCCATGTCCCCAGTCCCCTCCCAACTGCCTGCCCCTCCCAATTCCCTGGCCCTCCCAAGTCCCTAGTCCCTTCCCATGTCCCCAGTCCCCTCCCCAGTCCCTGCCCCTCCCAAATCCCTGCCCCTCCCATGCCAGCAGTCCCCTCCCATGTCCCCACTCCCCTGCCAGGTCCCTGCCCCTCCCATGTTCCCTGTCCCCTCCCCAGTCCCTGCCCCTCCCATGTCCCCAGTCCCCTCCCAAGTCCCTGCCCCTCCCATATTCCCTGTCCCCTCCCCAGTCCCTGCCCCTCCCATATCCCCATTCGCCTCCCAACTGCCTGCCCCTCCAGAGTCCCTGCCCCTCCCATGTTCCCAGTCCCCTCCCCAGTCCCTGCCCCTCCCATGTCCCCAGTCCCCTCCCAAGTACCCACTCTCCTCCCAAGTCCCTGCCCCTCCCATGTTTCCAGTCCCCTCCCCAGTCCCTACCCCTCCCATGTCCACAGTCCCCTCCCAAGTCACTGCCCCTCCCATGTCCCCAGTCCCCTCCCAACTGCCTATCCCTCCCAAGTACCTGCCCCTCCCAAGTCCTCTCCCATGTCCCCAGTCCCCTCCCAACTGCCTGCCCCTACCAATCCCTGGCCCACCCAGGTCCCTAGTCCCCTCCCATGTCCCCAGTCCCTTCCCAAGTCCCTGCCCCTCCCAGGTCCCAAGTCCTCTCCCAAGTCCCTGCCCCTCCCATGTTCCCAGGCCCCTCCCCAGTCCCTGCCCCTGCCATGTCCACAGTCTCCTCCCAAGTCTCTGCCCCTCCCATGTCCCTATCCCCTCCCAACTGCCTGCCCCTCCCAAGCCCCTGGCCCTCCCACGTTCCTAGTCCCCTCCCATTTCCCCAGTCCCCTCCCCAGTCCCTGCCCCTCCCAAGTCCCCAGTCCCTTCCCAATTCCCCAGGCCCCTCCCAAGTACCTGACCCTCCCATGTTCCCAGTCCCCTCCCCAGTCCCTGCCCCTCCCATGTCCACAGTCCCCACCGAAGGCACTGCCCCTCCCATGTCCCCAGTCCCCTCCCAACTGCCTGCCCCTCCCAAGTCCCTGCCCCTCCCAAGTCCCTAGTCCCCTCCCATGTCCCCAGTCCCTTCCCAAGTCCCTGCCCATCCCAAGTCCCTGCCCCTCCCAGGTCCCAAGTCCCCTCCCAAGTCCCTGCGCCTCCCATGTCCCCAGTCCCCTCTCCAGCCCCTGCCCCTCCCAAGTCCCTGCCCCTCCCGTGTCCCCAGTCCCCTCCCAGTCCCTTCCCCTCCCAAGTCCCTAGTCCCCTCGCATGTCCCCAGTCCCCTCCCCAGTCCCTGCCCCTCCCATGTCCCCAGTCCCCTCCCAACTGCCTGCCCCTCCCAAGTCCCTGGCCCTCCCAAGTCCCTAGTCCCTTTCCATGTCCCCACTCCCCTCCCAAGTCCATGCCCCTCCCATGTTCCCAGGCCCCTCCCCAGTCCTTGCCCCTGCCATGTCCACAGTCCCCTCCCAAGTCCCTGTCCCTCCCATGTCCCTATCCCCTCCCAACTGCCTGCCCCTCCCAAGCCCCTGGCCCTCCCACGTTCCTAGTCCCTTCTCATGTCCCCAGTCCCCTCCCCAGTCCCTGCCCCTCCCAAATCCCTGCCCCTCCCATGCCAGCAGTCCACTCCCATGTCCCCAGTCCCCTCCCCACTCCCTGCCCCTCCCATGTCCCCAGTCCCCTCCCAACTGCCTCCCCTCCCATTTCCCCAGTCCCCTCCCCAGTCCCTGCCCCTCCCAAGTCCCCAGTCCCTTCCCAAGTCCCCAGGCCCCTCCCAACTCCCTGACCCTCCCATGTTCCCAGTTCCTTCTCCAGTCCCTGCCCCTCCCATGTCCCCAGTCCCCTCCCAAGTCCCCAGTCCCCTCCCAAGTCCCTGCCCCTCCCATGTTCACTGTCCCCTCCCCAGTCCCTGCCCCTCCCATATCCCCATTCACCTCCCAACTGCCTGCCCCTCCCAAGTCCCTGCCCCTCCCATGTTCCCAGTCCCCTCCCCAGTCCCTGCCCCTCCCATGTCCACAGTCCCCTCCCAAGTACCCACTCTCCTCCCAAGTCCCTGCCCCTCCCATGTTTCCAGTCCCCTCCCCAGTCCCTGCCCCTCCCATGTCCACAGTCCCCTCCCAATTCACTGCCCCTCCCATGTCCCCAGTCCTCTCCCAACTGCCGATCCCTCCCAAGTACCTGCCCCTCCCAAGTCCTCTCCCATGTCCCCAGTCCCCTCCCAACTGCCTGCCCCTCCCAAGTCCCTGCCCCTCCCAAGTCCCTAGTCCCCTCCCATGTCCCCAGTCCCTTCCCAAGTCCCTGCCCATCCCAAGTCCCTGCCCCTCCCAGGTCCCAAGTCCCCTCCCAAGTCCCTGCGCCTCCCATGTCCCCAGTCCCCTCTCCAGTCCCTGCCCCTCCCAAGTCCCTGCCCCTCCCGTGTCCCCAGTCCCCTCCCAGTCCCTTCCCCTCCCAAGTCCCTAGTCCCCTCACATGTCCCCAGTCCCCTCCCCAGTCCCTGCCCCTCCCAAGTCCCTGCCCCTCCCATGTCCCCAGTCCCCTCCCAACTGCCTGCCCCTCCCAAGTCCCTGGCCCTCCCAAGTCCCTAGTCCCTTCCCATGTCCCCACACTCCTCCCAAGTCCCTGCCCCTCCCATGTCCCCAGTCCCCTCCCCAGTCCCTGCCCCTCCCAAATCCCTGCCCCTCCCATGCCAGCAGTCCCCTCCTATGTCCCCAGTCCCCTCCCAGGTCCCTGCCCCTCCCATTTTCCCTGTCCCCTCCCCAGTCCCTGCCCCTCCCATGTCCCCAGTCCCCTCCCAACTTCCTGCCCCTCCCATGTCCCCAGTCCCCTCCCAAGTCCCCAGTCCCTTCCCAAGTCCCTGCCCCTCCCATGTCCCCAGTCCCCTCCCAACTGCCTGCCCCTCCCAATTCCCTGGCCCTCCCAAGTACCTAGTCCCTTCCCATGTCCCCAGTCCCCTCCCAAGTCCCTGCCCCTCCCATGTCAACTGCCTGCCCCTCCCCAGTCCCTGCCCCTCCCATGTCCCCAGTCCCCTCCCCAGTCCCTGCCCCTCCCAAATCCCTGCCCCTCCCATGCCAGCAGTTCCCTCCCATGTCCCCACTCCCCTCCCAGGTCCCTGCCCCTCCCATGTTCCCTGTCCCCTCCCCAGTCCCTGCCCCTCCCATATCCCCATTCGCCTCCCAACTGCCTGCCCCTCCAGAGTCCCTGCCCCTCCCATGTTCCCAGTCCCCTCCCCAGTCCCTGCCCCTCCCATGTCCCCAGTCCCCTCCCAATACCCAGTGTCCTCCCAAGTCCCTGCCCCTCCCATGTTTCCAGTCCCCTCCCCAGTCCCTACCCCTCCCATGTCCACAGTCCCCTCCCAAGTCACTGCCCCTCCCATGTCCCCAGTCCCCTCCCAACTGCCTATCCCTCCCAAGTACCTGCCCCTCCCAAGTCCTCTCCCATGTCCCCAGTCCCCTCCCAACTCCCTGCCCCTACCAATCCCTGGCCCTCCCAGGTCCCTAGTCCCCTCCCATGTCCCCAGTCCCTTCCCAAGTCCCTGCCCCTCCCATGTTCCCAGGCCCCTCCCCAGTCCCTGCCCCTGCCATGTCCACAGTCCCCTCCCAAGTCTCTGCCCCTCCCATGTCCCTATCCCCTCCCAACTGCCTGCCCCTCCCAAGCCCCTGGCCCTCCCACGTTCCTTGCCCCTCCCATTTCCCCAGTCCCTTCCCAACTCCCTGCCCATCCCAAGTCCCTGCCCCTCCCAGGTCCCAAGTCCCCTCCCAAGTCCCTGCGCCTCCCATGTCCCCAGTCCCCTCTCCAGTCCCTGCCCCTCCCAAGTCCCTGCTCCTCCCGTGTCCCCAGTCCCTTCCCAGTCCCTTCCCCTCCCAAGTCCCTAGTCCCCTCCCATGTCCCCAGTCCCCTCCCCAGTCCCTGCCCCTCCCAAGTCCCTGCCCCTCCCATGTCCCCAGTCCCCTCCCAACTGCCTGCCCCTCCCAAGTCCCTGGCCCTCCCAAGTCCCTAGTACCTTCCCATGTCCCCACTCCCCTCCCAAGTCCCTGCCCCTCCCATGTCCCCAGTCCCCTCCCAACTCCCTGCCCCTACCAATCCCTGGCCCTCCCAGGTCCCTAGTCCCCTCCCATGTCCCCAGTCCCTTCCCAAGTCCCTGCCCCTCCCAGGTCCCAAGTCCTCTCCCAAGTCCCTGCCCCTCCCATGTTCCCAGGCCCCTCCCCAGTCCCTGCCCCTGCCATGTCCACAGTCCCCTCCCAAGTCTCTGCCCCTCCCATGGCCCTATCCCCTCCCAATTGCCTGCCCCTCCCAAGCCCCTGGCCCTCCCACGTTCCTTGCCCCTCCCATTTCCCCAGTCCCTTCCCAACTCCCTGCCCATCCCAAGTCCCTGCCCCTCCCAGGTCCCAAGTCCCCTCCCAAGTCCCTGCGCCTCCCATGTCCCCAGTCCCCTCTCCAGTCCCTGCCCCTCCCAAGTCCCTGCTCCTCCCGTGTCCCCAGTCCCTTCCCAGTCCCTTCCCCTCCCAAGTCCCTAGTCCCCTCCCATGTCCCCAGTCCCCTCCCCAGTCCCTGCCCCTCCCAAGTCCCTGCCCCTCCCATGTCCCCAGTCCCCTCCCAACTGCCTGCCCCTCCAAGTCCCTGGCCCTCCCAAGTCCCTAGTACCTTCCCATGTCCCCACTCCCCTCCCAAGTCCCTGCCCCTCCCATGTCCACAGTCCCCTCCCAAGTCACTGCCCCTCCCATGTCCCCAGTCCCCTCCCAACTGCCTATCCCTCCCAAGTACCTGCCCCTCCCAAGTCCTCTCCCTTGTCCCCAATCCCCTCCCAACTGCCTGCCCCTACCAATCCCTGGCCCTCCCAGGTCCCTAGTCCCCTCCCATGTCCCCAGTCCCCTCCCCAGTTCCTGCCCCTCCCATGTCCCCAGTCCCCTCCCATGTCCCCAGTCCCCTCCCAAGTCCCTGACCCTGCCATGTTCCCAGTCCCCACCCCTCCCATGTTACCAGTCCCCTCCCCCTCCCATGTCCACAGTCCCCTCGCAAGTCACTGCCCCCCCCATGTCCCCAGTCCCCTCCCAACTGCCTGCCCCTCCCAAGTCCCTGCCCCTCCTAAGTCCCTGCCCCTCCCATGTCCCCAGTCCCCTCCCAAGTCCCTGCCCCTCCCAAGTCCCTGCCCCTCCCATGTCCCCAGTCGCCTCCCAAGTCCCTGCCCCTCCCAAGTCCCTTCCCCTCCCAGGTCCCAAATCCTCTCCCAAGTCCCTGCCCCTCCTAAGTCCCTGCCCCTCCCAGGTCCCCAGTCCCCTCCCCAGTCCCTGCCCCTCCCAAGTCCCTGCCCCTCCCATGTCCCCAGTTCCCTCCGAAGTCCCTGCACCTCCCAGGTCCCTGCCCCTCCCAGGTTCCAAGTCCTCTCCCAAGTCCCTGCCCCTCCCATGTCAACAGTCCCCTCCCAAGTCCCTGCCCCTCCCATGTCCCCAGTCCCCTCCCAACTGCCTACCCCTCCCAAGTCCCTAGTCCGTTCCCATGTCCCCAGTCCCCTCCCAAGTCCCTGCCCCTCCGATGTCACCAGTCCCCTTCCCAGTCCCTGCCCCTCCAAAATCCCTGCCCCTCCCATGCCAGCAGTCCCCTCCCAGGTCCCTGCCTCTCCCATGTTCCCTGTCCCCTCCCCAGTCCCTGCCCCTCCCATGTCCCCAGTCCCCTCCCAACTGCCTGCCCCTCCCAAGTTCCTGCCCCTCCCAAGTCCCCAGTCCATTCCCAAGTCCCCAGTCCCCTCCCAAGTCCCTGACCCTCCCATGTTTCCAGTCCCCTCCCCAGTCCCCGCCCCTCCCATGTCCACAGTCCCCTCCCAAGTCACTGCCCCTCCCATGTCCCCAGTCCCCTCCCAACTGCCTATCCCTCCCAAGTACTTGCCCCTCCCAAGTCCTCTCCCATGTCCCCAATCCCCTCCCAACTGCCTACCCCTACCAATCCCTGGCCCTCCCAGGTCCCTAGTCCCCTCCCATGTCCCCAGTCCCCTCCCCAGTCCCTGCCCCTCCCAAATCCCTGCCCCTCCCATGCTAGCACTCCCCTCCTATGTCCCCAGTCCCCTCCCAGGTCCCTGCCCCTCCCATGTTCCCTGTCTTCTCCCCACTCCCTGCCCCTCCCAAGTCCCCAGTCCCCTCCCAACTGCCTGCCCCTCCCAAGTCCCTGCACCTCCCAAGTCCCCAGTCCCTTCCCAAGTACCCAGTCCCCTGCCAAGTCCCTGACCCTCCCATGTTCCCAGTCCCCTCCCCAGTCTCTGCCCCTCCCATGTCCCCAGTCCCCTCCCAAGTCCCCAGTCCCCTCCCAAGTCCCTGCCCCTCCCATGTACCCAGTCCCCTCCCAACTGCCTGCCCCTCCCAATTCCCTGGCCCTCCCAAGTCCCTAGTCCCTTCCATGTCCGCAGTCCCCTCCCAAGTCCCTGCCCCTCCCATGTCAACTGCCTGCCCCTGCCAAGTCCCTGACCCTCCAATGTTCCCAGTCCCCTCCCCAGTCCCTGCCCCTCCCATGTCCCCAGTCCCCTCCCAAGTACCCAGTCTCCTCCCCAGTCCCTGCCCCTCCCATGTCGACAGTCCCCTCCCAATTCACTGCCCCTCCCATGTCCCCAGTCCCCTCCCAACTGCCTATCCCTCCCAAGTACCTGCCCCTCCCAAGTCCTCTCCCATGTCCCCAGTCCCCTCCCAACTGCCTGCCCCTACCAGTCCCTGGCCCTCCCAGGTCCCAAGTCCCCTCCCAAGTCCCTGCCCCTCCCCTGTCCCCAGTCCCCTCCCCAGTCCCTGCCCCTCCCAAATCCCTGCCCCTCCAATGCCAGCAGTCCCCTCCTATGTCCCCAGTCCCCTCCCAGGTCCCTGCCCTTCCCATATTCCCTGTCCCCTCCCCAGTCCCTGCCCCTCCCATGTCCCCAGTCCCCTCCCAACTTCCTGCCCCTCCCATGTCCCCAGTCCCCTCCCAAGTCCCCAGTCCCCTCCCAAGTCCCTGCCCCTCCCATGTCCCCAGTCCCCTCCCAACTGCCTGCCCCTCCCAATTCCCTGGCCCTCCCAAGTCCCTAGTCCCTTCCCATGTCCCCAGTCCCCTCCCCAGTCCCTGCCCCTCCCAAATCCCTGCCCCTCCCATAACAGCAGTCCCCTCCCATGTCCCCACTCCCCTGCCAGGTCCCTGCCCCTCCCATGTTCCCTGTCCCACTCCCCAGTCCCTGCCCCTCCCATATCCCCATTCGCCTCCCAACTGCCTGCCCCTCCAGAGTCCCTGCCCCTCCTTTGTTCCCAGTCCCCTCCCCAGTCCCTGCCCCTCCCATGTCCTCAGTCCCCTCCCAAGTCCCTGCCCCTCCCATGTTTCCAGTCCCCTCCGCAGTCCCTACCCCTCCCATGTCCACAGTCCCCTCCCAAGTCACTGCCCTCCCATGTCCCCAGTCCCCTCCCAACTGCCTATCCCTCCAAGTACCTCCCCTCCCAAGTCCTCTCCCATGTCCCCAGTCCCCTCCCAACTGCCTGCCCCTACCAATCCCTGACCTCCCAGGTCCCTAGTCCCCTCCCATGTCCCCTGTCCCTTCCCAAGTCCCTGCCCCTCCCAGGTCCCAAGTCCTCTCCCAAGTCCCTGCCCCTCCCATGTTCCCAGGCCCCTCCCCAGTCCCTGCCCCTGCCATGTCCACAGTCCCCTCCCAAGTCTCTGCCCCTCCCATGTCCCTATCCCCTCCCAACTGCCTGCCCCTCCCAAGCCCCTGGCCCTCCCACGTTCCTAGTCCCCTCCCATTTCCCCAGTCCCCTCCCCAGTCCCTGCCCCTCCCAAGTCCCCACTCCCTTCCCAATTCCCCAGCCCCCTCCCAAGTACCTGACCCTCCATGTTCCCAGTCCCCTCCCCAGTCCCTGCCCCTCCCATGTCCACAGTCCCCACCGAAGTCACTGCCCCTCCCATGTCCCCAGTCCCCTCCCAACTGCCTGCCCCTCCCAAGTCCCTGCACCTCCCAAGTCCCCAGTCCCTTCCCAAGTACCCAGTCCCCTGCCAAGTCCCTGACCCTCCATGTTCCCAGTCCCCTCCCCAGTCCCTGCCCCTCCCATGTCCCCAGTCCCCTCCCAAGTACCCAGTCTCCTCCCAAGTCCCTGCCCCTCCCATGTTTCCAGTCCCCTCCCCAGTCCCTGCCCCTCCCATGTCCACAGTCCCCTCCCAATTCACTGCCCCTCCCATGTCCCCAGTCCCTCCCAACTGCCTATCCCTCCCAAGTACCTGCCCCTCCCAAGTCCTCTCCCATGTCCCCAGTCCCCTCCCAACTGCCTGCCCCTCCCAATTCCCTGGCCCTCCCAAGTCGCTAGTCCCTTCCCATGTCCCCAGTCCCCTCCCCAGTCCCTGCCCCTCCCAAATCCTGCCCCTCCCATGACAGCAGTCCCCTCCATGTCCCCACTCCCCTCCCAGGTCCCTGCCCCTCCCATGTTCCCTGTCCCCTCCCCAGTCCCTGCCCCTCCCATATCCCATTCGCCTCCCAACTGCCTGCCCCTCCAGAGTCCCTGCCCCTCCAGAGTCCCTGCCCCTCCCATGTTCCAGTCCCCTCCCCAGTCCCTGCCCCTCCCATGTCCCCAGTCCCCTCCCAAGTACCCAGTGTCCTCCCAAGTCCCTGCCCCTCCCATGTTTCCAGTCCCCTCCCAGTCCGTACCCCTCCCATGTCCACAGTCCCCTCCCAAGTCACTGCCCCTCCCATGTCCCAGTCCCCTCCCAACTGCCTATCCTCCCAAGTACCTGCCCCTCCCAAGT